>JAJJMA010224394.1:2284-22251 GCA_023529015.1 Papaver nudicaule
TGTGTCAGCAATACTGGCTTTGCAACCTAATTGTTGACGTATGGTCTCACTGTCCTCTATCAGTTTACCACACACAAGTTGACTTCCTTCGTATGATTAAATCCAGGTCATACGGAAATCTACTTCACAAATCGAGGCTGACAAGCAAACCGAGTAAGCTATGCCCAACTTATCTCTACCTCAGTTATAAACGAAGAATCACTTAAGAAACTTGTATAACTGGAGCTAACTAGGTCTTACAACACTGAGTGTAGCCGTACGTTGCTACCTTTCAACCTTGTGTGTAACGTATCAGTTCTTGAATAGCCGTATAGCAGAAGAGACGGACTATGGAATAGACAAGAACGTGATCAGGTTACCAAGGTTACATGTTAATCCGATTTCAACCAAGTATGGTCTCAATCTCCTATCTGTGCTTCCCAACTCTCAAGAGAAGTCTTTTATAGTCGTAGGGAGTTCCCAGAGGAGCTGCAACCTATAGAGGATGATTATACCACAACAAGCGTTCACCGAAGTGAAAAGAGTTTACGCTACCTTCCCTAAGGACCTTCGTATGCTTGATGCTTGCGGTATTTGTCCATAGACACCTCTATTTATAGCACTCAATAAGATAGGTTGCTTTGGAATAAAGCAATCAATTACTTGTTCCACAAGTTAAGGAAACCCTAAACTTGCCAACCAAGTAATAGAGATTAATCTCAATTGGAATTCTTTTTAAGTTTATCTGCAAAGTGTTTTGTTAGCTCAAAAACACTTCAAGATAGAATCCAACAGACCTGATATAATCTTTATCTTATTTACTCATTGAGGATCGTTAGATGGACCACAAAAGATATTTATGTGATATACAAGTCCATCTAAGAGATAAAGGAGTTTAGAGTTTGACTCAAGTGAAATTCTGAAAGAATATCCACTAAATCCGACACCAGCAATGTAACCAACATTGGATTCGCGTACAGGTTCGCGAAATGTTCAGTCACTTTGGAACTCAGAAGAATTCCGAGTTTCTAGTTTGCGAACCGGTTCGTGAACCGTCCGCCTGTCAGATTTCGTCAAATCTGGATTCCGCTGGAAGTACTGGGCCTAGCCAGAACTTAGACGTGTGCACGTCCTCAGCTGTAATCCATGGACTCTTTGCTCAAGAGTACTCCTTTAGATTCATCCATATCCAACTAACGATTTGCAAGCAAACCATTGTAATGGACACATGGCACCGAATCTGTCTCATTCATTCTTGTACTCACACTATTTGTGGGAGCAAACACTGGTCATGACACAAGGTCACGTTAGACAAGAATACGATCTCAATCGTTATTATCACTACTAAAGTAGTCGACTATATTTCGAAAGAATAGAGAAAGTAGAATAGAAGAATTTCCATATAGTCATAACTCCTACTAACCTTTTGTCGATGAAGAATAATTGATGTCTTCTTTGTCTTCACAGTCTTCGTCTTCAAGGTCTCTACTACTTTGTCTATATCCCAATTCCGAAATCTAAACTCTAGTAGGCTAAATCAAGAATTGAGTTTTGACACCTAAAACTGACAACTAGCTTGACATACCAACACTAGTGGGTTTGACCGAACAATGTCCTAACACATTTCAATACTATGTACCCAACTCTTGGGCTACATTTTCCCCGTGCCGAAGTACCTGATGTTTGATCTTTTTGCCTTTTGACTGATGAAGACGAGGATGGCCTCGTGTATTTGCATTTGTAGTTTTCTCTTTGGGACGAGGATGGCCTCGTCCCTAACTTGTTTTCTTTTGTGCTTCGTTGTTACCGTGGATGTTTAAACTTTTTGCTAGTAGGGGGGAGGTGGCTCTGTTCCTTTTTGTTGAACTTTTTGCTGGGTGTGGGTGACGAGGATGGCCTCGCTCACCAGGACACTTTTCTTCGCTGTATAACATCTTGTTGCAGTATCTCCGTATTTCTGAATGTTCTCCGCAGCTTAAGGCTACTGTTTTAACCCTGAGATAAGTGCGATTACCTCGGGGTAGGTGTGTCTACCCCCCAAATTAATAGGATTTTACTCCCCTCAGGTAAGTGTGTTTACCCATGTTTTCTTGGACTGGCCCTACCTTTCGACACCCTTGGCCAGAGGGAATCTAGGATAGCAGTCCGGGAAATAGGTTTTCCCGCAGTTTACGACGTTTGAGTATCTCTATCATCGGGATTCTTACTTTTTGCCTCATACATATTAATGAGGATCCTAGAGATGACCTGTGTACGGCAGGTATGCTCCTTTGGCAATTGTTCTGTTGTGCTTCTTGCTATTTTTTTTTGTACGGTGTTGCAATCACCCCTAAAAATGTCTATTGTTGGAGATTCCCCTAAAAATGTCTATTATTGTAGTCCGAGCATCTGAAATTTGTTGCCGCCTTTGTATCCACGCAATATTTTCCTCTGCCATGGTTTTAATCTCTCCGTATTTGTCCTTCGTGCTGCCGGATCCTTCTACTCTTTGGGCACTCCTTTTTGTTTCCTGCATTAACAAAGTTTCCTTCCATATGTGCATTTCTCCGTACACCGTTGGGAATTTCATGTTTTGTCGACATTTCGACACTTCTCCGCCAATTTCGAGGATCCATCCTTCCCCCAATATTGGATGGTATGGGGTGGATGAATCAATAACAGAAAACTTGGTTTAGGTTTTTACAGGCCCAATTTCCACCTGTAACACTATTTTTCCTTTGGGCGTCATTGTCGTTCCATAAGCGTCATGGATATGCGTCAAGGTGGGGCCCATATATTCGTCTTTGAGCCCCATTCGTAGGAACTGTTCATAAAATAGAACATTATGTGTGCTTCCTTCGTCGATGAGCACCTTCGCGGTGCTCCATTCATGGATCGCCATTGTCACAACTAAGGGTGTCGTAGTTGTTTGATCATCTTCGTGCTCCACATTCTTCGGCGTGGATAGGTTTATCGCTTCGTCTCCTGCTTCATAGTAGCTTTCACCCATGTTCGGGACAAAATGTCTTCGTGGATCAGTCACATACTCGCCAAATTCTCCTCGGCCTATGTACCCTTCGATGGTGCTACGTAGATGCTGACAATGGTCAGTGTCATGCCCCTGCGTCTGGTGATACTCACAGTGATCTTTGTGAAATGTCTTCTCCCTCTTTTGCTTCCCCCTCGTGGATGGGTAAGCAAAATCGCTTTTATCACCCTCCTTTCGTAGTATCTCCGATGGACTTTCTGTGAGGACCGTGTATGACGCCTCCGTTGTCTTTCTCTTTCCGCTGGTGCCTTCTTCGTTCTTTGGTCTCTTGGACTTCTTTGCCTTTGCTCCTTGCTGGTACCTCTCTGTAGTCCTCTTGTTCTTCATTTTCGGGATGATTTTGCAGCCATTAGGTGGTGCATCTTTCTCTTCCTCCCTTTGGGCATGGCTTCTTTTTTGAATTACGATCAGTTCTCCTTCGTTGGTACCCCCATGGATTTTTACCTCCAAGGTGAATATCGAGGCCTTACTTATGTCAAATTTCAAGCAATGCAAGTTGCTTGAGCATTTCTCCTCCGTTTGGGTTAAAGTATTATGTCTTTCTCCGTGCCTCTCTTGGGGTATTACCTTTTCTTTGCTCAGGGTCTCCTTTTCCTGGTTGCTTTCTTCGTTATTGCGTTGGCTTTTGTTACTTTTTTGCTCCATTATGTCTTCTCGTGGTGCGCTCATCTCCAAATTTATTGGTTCGTACCTCGAGCTGGCGGCTTTTGTCTGATTCATTTGCTCGTTTTTGGTCTTTCTTCTTTCACGTCGTAGGACTTCTTGTAGTGGTTCCTCGTTTCCTTCGCTGCTAACGCCTTTATGCTCCTTGATTGTTGTGCTTATCTTCTGTTCTCCCAAATCTCTGTTGTATCCCTGAAATTTATGACGTCTTGTGGGGAACAGTTCCCTCGTAATGCCTAATAGTAAAGTTTTTTTTTTTTTTTTTTAAGAAGATGGAATGAGGAGTCCTCTTGGGATTTGATAACAAAATCTGCTGAAAAACGCTTGAAAACAAATCTTTTTCCTTTTGGAACTATATCATACACCGTAGATTACTCGGCCTATCTTCTTTTTGGTTTGTTACCTTTCGGATTAAGAAATTTTATCCCCTTAGGGTCACTTTTATCCACTAAAAAATGGTGTGAGTCCTTCAGGGTACAGATCTAGTATTTCAAAAATGCTTATCTTACCGAAAAAACCAAGATTATTGGGTGATTTTCAAGATAAATTTATGATGACGAAAATAACCAGCTAAGACTAAAAGATATGCTGAAAACTTTGTTGTCGTGATTATACAAGGACATGGGTCCCTGTTTCTAGCGCCAAACTGTTGATACTAAGGCCGGTTCCAGTGGAACCTGGCAAATGCATGTATTTGCAATCCCACGTGGCCTAGCAAAAGTTTTTGTGGGCAGTGGTGTCGACACAAAAAGCGTCGATCGATACAAATTGTATCGATGTCGACACTATTTTCATCGACAGATGAAATTTGTGTCGTCGATGCAATTTGTGTCGATGTCGACACTTTTCCTATCTTTGTCGACACTATTTCTATCGACTATAAATTGAAGGATTTAGAGGCGATGAAACTCATCTTCTCCACCCGACTTCCTTCTGTTCTTCTGTTCTCTTCTCTCCAAAATAGTTCTGCAAAATTTTTTTTCTTCTAACAAGTTTTAGTCCATCATGAAGCGAGTTACAAAATCAGTTAAGAATGCGATTGGGAACCAAAAAAAGAAAAGGGAAACCAGAAAAAGACCAGTTGAAGAAGAATTTGTTGAGCCCGAAGAGCAAATCGAGCAGCCCACCAATATCTCCTGGACACAAGATAAAGATTACGAGTGGGCGCATGTAAGAAAACTCTGCAGTGTTAGTCTTATACAGGGGCATTTATCAAGGAATAATAACACAATTTTCTACAGAGGCGGTAAGTTTTTATTTTTTGGCCTACTGTTATTGGTTATAATTTGATACGCCCATTTTAATTACAAAATATTACAATACGTATAGGCACCGGATTAGTGAAGGGCATGTTCGATAAACTTCCACCTTCGGTTAAAGAACGCGTAAAACGGTACCCATGGAAAGAGTTTTATTACATCGACACTCACAATGAGAAAAAAAGTATACAAAGGTCGTTAATCGAGCGGTACTGGAGAAATTCAAATACATTTTTCTTTCCAGACTTTGAGGCGGGTAAGTTTTTTAATTAGAAATTTAATTGGGGCAAGCCAATATTATATATGCGCATAATGTGATAATTAAATATGATGATGCATGTAGGAATCAGTCCCCTGGATTTGTACATGATCACCGGCATCATGTGCAACGGACCTGAGATTCCATACAACTTACCCAAGTGGAATACTCGCTGGCCCGAACGACTTCCTTTACTCGAACAATATGGGTCTAATGTTAGAGGTGAGGGTTTGAGTGTTGCAGATTTGAGAAAATTTTTGTTAAATTATTGTGAAATTTACAGAAACGGTCAAGTAGATAATCCTGAACACGAGCAGGATGAGATCGAAAGAGTATTTGTATTGTGGATTCTATCCTATAGTTTTTTCCCCAATGCTAGTTCGATGGCACCCTTTGGTTTTCTGGAGACTTTGGAAAACCTGGAAATTGCACATAAGTATGATTGGGGAACTCCAATTTTAGCGGAGATACACAGGAACCTGAGAGATGTCTCCTCCGGATCATCCTTTAGCTTCGATGCGTATCATCACATCTTAGAGGTAAGAAAGCCTCAACTGCTATTCATCAAATGTATTATTCTTTACCTGCAAAATATAATGTAATTTATTTTATGTTCGCAGTTCTGGTGGTACATTCATTTTAAAGTGAACCATCCCACTTTGGAGCAAACACAGCGTCAATTTCCAATCATGAAAATGTTCGCACAAGGAAATTGGGCGCCCAGACAACTAACAGATGGAACCACAAGCAGGTGTGTTGGCCGGATGCAAGGAGCCCAACGGACCACTTCTAATTACAAGGGTTGGTCGTACAATATGTGGGAGGAGTGGGGGACTGATCCAAATCTCACCGAGATGTACAACAAGAGCTTGACCAGGTGTGTATTGTACAGCCCTATATCAAAAGAGGGTGTTTGGTACTATGGAGAGCGACTCGTATATCAGCATACTGGGAACTTAGTAAAAGCAATCAACCCATTCGATGACGGCATAATTTCGAAGGCCGATTATGAACGGGTGAGAGATTCTTTGGGGGAGTGGGAGACAACTCAGAATGATACGTCTAAGCTGATTCAAGAAGGAACGTATGAAGAATACATTCAATGGTTTAGAAAGGTTGCCGATACAACTATATTGACAGAGCCGGAAAATTACGGTGGGTCTGACCTCCCAGCAATAGGTATACTTCCACTTGGTGGTAATTTCCTTCCCTCACAACCGCCTTCGCAATCCGTTCCAGGCGAATCATCGTCTACACAAACATATTTTTACCCTACTCAGCCATATTCCACGGATTTACCACCTTTTGCTTGGGAAGTTCAAACGATTGATGCCAGTAGTGGCGGCCAGGTTCCATTCTCTTTAGATAATGCTCTTCCCGGGGAGGGTCTACCATACAGTATGGTAAATGTGCCATATCAGGTGCTTCAGCAAAGATGTAACGATTATCACAACTTCGTGGGTAGATTTCAGCATATGCACATCGAGGAGATAAACAAGTGGAGGACAAGTTCAATCCTTATTAACTTTGATCTAAACACTCCACTTCAGAACACTAACCCTGCTGTCCAAGCTCACAATCATAACACTCGTAGTAGAAGAAGTCCGAGCGCAAGCACCCCGAGTAGGGTTCCAAGTAGCGGTGGGGCTAGGACTCGCAACTCCAACAACAGTCCCAATGTTCATACTACTCCTCCAGCGACGATCCGTGCTCCCTTTAATTATGCTAATATGCCTTTTCGTGGATCAGATGTAAGTCCCGTGAGTGCACCAGGGTCCTTGGTGGCAGGCTTGCCTCAAGGACCATGGCCCCAGAACTGGGTTCCATCCCAACAAGAGGGCCAGGCATCGCAAAATGAACAAGAGGGCCAGGCATCGCAAAATGACTATATTCCTACGGAGGGAGGGTTTCAGCGATATAATACCAACTCTACAGTATGGCAGCCCGTAGCTCATCAGGGTTATGGTCCGACGAATGATTCTGAGGCAACTACAGTTCCAGGTAGCTCTTCTGAGTCCCACATGGATGTTGATTCAGAATCTCAAGAATTGCGTGACAGGGGTGAAGAATTTTTGGGATTGGCGCAGCAAGGCCTATTCAGCCCCGGATTTCCTCCTCAATAAGGATCCGAGTTGTAGTTTGCGGACATGTTAGGTTTTTTTTTTTGTAGTGTTTCTGTTCTTCTTGGATGAAAAAAGTTAATTAACAATGTTTACTCTTTTGGTATCTAATCAATGCAAGTTTTCCTTAAAAAAATAGTTGCATTACATTAAATTTAAAGTACACCGTGTGCGGCCATCGATAAAAAAGGCGAGTATTTTGGCAACACCGCAAGGATATTGAAACAACCATCATAACGGAAAGACTTTCCATTATGGCGTACTCTCCACTCCTCTAACGCGGCATTAATGACTTCGTCGTTGGTTTGGCCAACGATCCTTAGACGATTTTTTTGAATTACTATTAGAAAAAACGTATTAACCTTTTCCTTGATCTTGCAGAAACGACCGGATAATGACTGTTCAGTACGACTCCTAATGTTTCCAGGATGCTCTTTCAAAAATTCTTCTAGTATCGCACCCCATAAAGTTCGGCCCCCTATATTCGACTGTATAGGATTGGCACGTTCCATCGTTTGCCGCACATAGTTCCTACAAATGCATAAATCCTCTTCCTTAGTGAACCTAAAATGACTATAGCGTGGTTCATATTGAGGAGATCCCACCATTTTCAAAGTGAAGGAGGAGAAAAGTAAAGCCGAAGGTGTGAGTGAATGAGGTTGAAGTTGCTCATTTATAGGCGAACTCATGAACGGATGAATGAATCTATATCGATGGAAATAGTATCTGTCGATACAAATTCTATCTACCTCGACAGAAATTCCATCGACATCGATGGAATTTCTGTCGTCGATGGAATTTCCATCGATAGATACTAATTCCATCTGACGTTGCAAAGTTGCAAATTTGCAACTTTGCAACGTCAAAAACCTTGTTTGCTAGGTCCATAGCCGGCCAAAATAGCCAAAATTTTGGTTTTGAGTGTCCCATAGGAAGGGGCCTAATTTTCCCATATCATACATCAACCATTAATAAGTAAACTAGCTATAACGATGATTAAACAAGTGGCCTTAGTCTTGCAACAACTCGGACATAACCACGGGGGTAGAAATATCACTGGAGGTATCTAAACTATATTGGCGTCATTCACTATAACAATACATTGTAGAGGATGCTGACCGGAGTCTGCAGTTTATCCAATACACGTATTAAAATGGCTCAAGTAACCGTAATCATCCAGCAGTTCTCATTCCCATGCTATTTAAGGATAAGATAGCAAGTCCCATGAGTTCACTGTCGTTTTATGCTGAATAATCGGATAATCTCCACGAAATGAGATCCCTTAGAGTGATCGATACTAGGATGATAGATAACACACCAATATAACGAGGTTCGGCACATTGTGTGCCTACATCCTCGGGGAAAGTTATTGCTACTTCTGATATTCATACTATTCTTTATTACAATATTTTGGTGGACTAATGGATAGTGAGTATTCCTCAGCATATCCACCTAAAATTTGCTCGACCCCCACTCTCTAAGTGGAGTGGGGTATTTATAGTAGTTTATGGCGGTCACTGGTTTTTACTACACTTGGTTCCTTCTTCATTTGATGTCGTTTGTCAACAACTGGATTTCTTGCACCGCCTTGATTGCCCACTCCTGAATCGACACCTCTTCTGCAGAATCTATCTTCGTTACCCGACTCATTCGATGCTCTTGATGCGCTGGTTCTTATCCTTTGGTGACTCACCACCGTTGGTGTATCCATTTGGTGATCGACACGTCTCCTTATCCCTCTGGCGTGGTATAGGCTTGAGAGGTAATAGCTTCAACACGCGTCCCCCATGCTCAGACCTAGCTAGAGTAGGTTCATCATAACCTTCGGTTCCCATCGTTCCTCATGATGGGGTAAAGCACGTGGAGGATTGATTCGGTACTTCGTCTTCATTTTTCACTGTGCCCCGATATTTTGGTATCTTCGTCTTAGGCAAGTAACACGTGGCCATCGATATTTTGGTATTAACACTTTGTAAGGGTAGAAAATGCCTTTGCATAGTAATAGCATCCTAAGGGCTAAGATGTATCAAAGGGGCCTCATGAGAAGTATGGAATCAGCAATAAAAGCTGTGGGCGAAGCATATGACACCAGTACCTAGCGGCGAGATGAAATGTCACCAGCGAGGTAAGGTCAGTGTAGCGTGGGAAGGTGATAAGTAGGTGAGAAGTAGTTGCGCATTCATTACTCGTCAGAACGGATAGATTGTCAGGGTTGACTTGTTGACTCAGTGGGAACCTCGTCAGCAATCCTTATCCTTAAGAAGAACCACCCGCTGGGAATAATTCTACCTCGGCGATATTCTTTGTTGGCGGGTAGAGACAAATCAGTGTCAGAGCGTAGCTTGTCTGTATTAGCTGTCCTGCACTAATGTAAGTCTTGTATAAATAGCGAGAGATGCCTCAAAGAAATGGGTTGGACACATTTCGGATTGGTCTAGAGAGAGGAAAAGTATTCTACTTGCTCTCTATAGCCCAAGGCTGAAATTAGGGTTCTTGTTGTGAGTTAAACACTTAGAAGATTAGCAAGGTAACTAAGAATTGTAATCATACTTATAATAGTGGAATCCTTGGATGTAGTCCTTACCTAAGGGCGAACCAAGTAAATCATCTTGTCAAGTATCTCTAACCTTACTCTCTTACATATTTCTTATGCTATATGCTAGATGATTGTTTAGGTGTGATTGTGTGCATGTTGATGTATGATAATTGGGTGTACTGTGTAAGATCTAACCATTGGGATTTTACACAGTTACATTTTGGCGCTGGAAAAGGTTTTGAACTTGTGTTTTCTTTGATTTTGAGTATGATTTGTGATGTTTTCATATGTTCTTGTTTCTATATATGGTATGAAATATGAGTTTTAGAGCTCGCCGTTATGTTTCAGCAAATTTTTCATGCTATTTTGGGAATGTTATGCTTGCAATGTGAAATTTCTTCATGATTTTACTTTCGTTTTGCTATACATGATATGTTATGCAGCTTGTTACAAGGATTCCTTGGAACAGTTTTACTGAGATTGGAAAGTATAGAATATTTTTGGTATGTTATGGCGATGGATCTAGATTTTCAGTAGACATTTTTTACCATTTATGGAAATTATGCTGTGTTAAGTGTCATTATGGCTATAGACAAGCGTTAGTTGGCCTGGTTTGGCAATTTTATCACATATTTTACATTTTTCACATGAGCAGTGGAGAAAACCAATTTAGAGGATTCTTATCAGAAAATGCAAATATAGATATATATTTCCGTCAAAAGCATCTTTTCTGGTGTGTACGTTAAATTATAGAATCATGAAAGAATATCGCGTTCTAAATTCATTTCGAAAGTTTTCCTAAAAACATCTGCCGTACCATCATTTGATTTAGAAATCATAGTACCATAGGATGTTTTTGCAATTTTTGTCATGATTAGGTCATCATCTGCACATCACATGGCTTAAAGCTGTTCCTTTTGTCTTTCATTCATCAACATTCTGAAAAGTAACCCAACTAACTTATTTGGCACTTACCCACAGTACTAACAGAGCAATACTGTCAGGAAGTGTGTTTGTCTTCTTCTACAGGCATCCGGCGAATGGGTCCTAGAGGAAGAAGTGATAAAGCCCCGGCGGGTAGGCCTCCTCGACATCCCAACCCTAGTACACTAGCGACATGTTCCAGTGGTCACAACACTAGAAGCAGGGCGATGGGGCCAGTTGGTCCAGTGGATCCTAATTTGGCAAGTACGTCTCGCCGATCACCAGTACAGCGAGTGACTCGCCAAGAAGAAGTTTACATGGAGGATATCACTCGTTTTGAGAATGCAGAAAGGTCACCTGAGCCAAACCCAATGCTGACAAGAATCAGTAGCGCAGTAGAAGCAAATGCTTGCGGCGAGCAGATTGGTGGCGGAGGATTCATTAGAGGAGAGACATCGAATGCAGGAGGAGCAGCTCAGAATGCAATGGCAGGAAGTAGAGTGGCGGCCAATGTTCATCAGCAGTTGGTGCAAGGTGTCGGCGAAACGCAACACATGGCGGCCAATGTTCAGCAGCAGTTGACGCAAGATGTCGGCGAGACTCAGCGTGTGGCGGAAGAAGTTACAGCGATGGTGGAAGAACCAATTATAGCAGCAGAAATTCCACAGGCGGCTAGCAGAAATGGTGCAGCGATAGTACCGGGAGCTACGGTAACTCGCCCAGTGGTGATAGCAGATAACACAGGATCCACAAATACCACAGAAACATTGTTAAGGCAAATCCTTGAGGCTAACAACAGGCAGGCTAGTCAGATGGAGAGACAAATGCAATTACAGATGGAAACAGTACTTCAGAGTCATAGAGAGTTGATGGCGGCACAAAATAAAGGTCATGCATCCCACTCGCATTCGACTCGCCATACCTCGCATACATCTCGTCATGGGTCCCATGCGCACTCCTACTCAAATTCTCATACAACTCGCCGAGCTGAAAAGAGTGGAACTAGTGCGCCAGAAGTGTCAGATTCAACAGCGAAATATGACGAAAGAGGCAGGAGGTTGAACATACCAGGAAAAGATGACAAAGACCGTAGCAGTTCGAAGCGGCAATATAAAATAGATAAAGAGATGAAGAAGGATTTTCGCCGATTAAAGCGCAAGGTAGAAGCACTGAGTGGATCTTCGAGAGAATCGAAATACAGGGTTGCATTGTCGGAAGCACAAAAAACACCTTTTCATGAAAGTATCACCTATGGGCTTGTGTCTCCCAAGTATTCTACACCTAAATTCACCTCCACCTATGATGGAACAGGGTATCCTTCGAAACACTTGAAAGCTTATAAGCGAGACATGGCAGCTTGGGTAGGGTCAGACCCCATAATGTGTATGGCTTTCCCTGCTACACTCAAGGAGGAGGCTTTAGCTTGGTTTGATGGGCTTGAAGAAGGAAAAATTAGGGATTTTGAGAAATTAGAATCCAAGTTTTTGCGTGCCTTTATTCAGAACAACAGAAATCGGCCGGGCGTGGAAAGGTTATTCAATATTAAGAGAAGACCCATGGAGGCTTATAAAATTTTCATTCAAAGATGGAGAAAGGCAAGTAGTGAAGTAGGGTCAGAAGTATCAGAAAAGGAGAAGATAAGATCATTTCTTAGTGGTATGGAAACAACGGACCAATTGTATCAAAAGTTATTTTGGGACATGCCGAAGGACTTGCAGACCTTGAGGGCAGTACAGGATGAGTGGATGAACTATGAAGAAATCCGCGAAGAGGAGTTGCGCCTAAAGAAGGAGAGAGCGAAGCAGATTCACTCGATCAACAGTCTCTCGCCGGAAGATCAAGAAGAAATCAAGAAAGAATGGATGAAGGCAGAACAGCGGAAGTTGGCACAGAATCCCTCCTCGGCGATAGTAGTGTCTGAAGCAGGAAAGCAGCAAGTTACCGCCGAGCAGCATTGGAATTCTCAGAAGCGAGAAAATTACGATGGGCGTGATAAGCAAGATAACAGAGGAGGAAACTATGGACGAGGAGGTAATCGGCGAAATGGAAATGGAGACAGAAGGTATAATGGGGATAATAGAAAGTTTGGCAGAGGCAACCAGCAACCTTTCCAAGACGCTACTCTACCTAAACTGCGTGTTTCATATACAGACGCATTTGGACAGATTGAAAGTTCTAATTGTAGGGATGACATCCACTATCCCTATAATAGAGGAAATCCAAGGGTCCAGCCGGCTAATGCTAATTCATTTTGTCAATTTCATCAATTTCATGGCCATACAACTGAGAACTGCACCGGCGTACAACAGGAAGTGCATCGATTCATCCGCTTGGGAAAATTCCAGGAATTTTTAGAATTGCCGCCGCCACCCCCTATCATGGTACAGCCTATTCAAGCCATTCCCGCTCAAGCTCCAAAGATATATGAGGTCAAGGTTGAGCGAGATTTGTTGGAATTAGACTGCTTTTCCATTGTGCATTCTAAGATTACTAGGGATGAATTTCATGATAACGTTTTGTCTCGAGTGCATAAGCGAGATAGAATGGGAAACGAGATTTGCAGTGTCGCCGTCGAGCAAGAGCCTTTGCAAGAATGGATGAAAGCGTGTGTTGGATTTTCCGCTGAGGAAATTCCTCCAGAGGGAAGAAATCATAATAATCACTTGGTTCTTACTATTCAGATGGAAGGATTCAGGTTGCCAAAGGTGCTTATTGATCCAGGAAGTTCTGTGGACATCCTCTTTAACACCGCCTTTGAAGCGATGAGAGCGAAAGACAAGAAAATACCCTCGCCGACGGTATCTTCCTATAACATTTATGGGTTTAATGGCATTGCATCTAAGCCCAAAGGCGAGATTGAATTAAAAGTAAAAATCTGCGACGATTATTTCTTGAAAACTACTCTTTGCATTGTGGATGTTGACTCGCCGTATGCTGCAATTCTGGGGAGACCATGGCTTCACAGTTTAAAAGGAGTCCCTTCCACTTATCATCAACGCCTAAGGTTCCCCACACCATTTGGAGTCGCCGAGTATGTTGGAGATTTATCAGTGGCCAAGGCGTGCAACTCAGCGGATGTGCAGATGCGAGAAAATCGAAAGGTGAGGATGGCAGAGAAAAAGAAGATCGGCAAGGAAGCGATTAAGGAGCAAGAAATTCTAGACTTCATCGCCAATCCAACCACATACGTGCATTCAGCAAACTCGATAGAAGACTCGGCGAAGACAGGAGATAAGACCTTATAGCAATTAAAGGAACCATCGCCGATGGGAGAGCCAGAACTACATTTCACGGCGGTGGAACCTACTAAGGATGTCAATATTGGCAATGATCAGGATCCGAAGATGGTAAAAATTGGTACTCTATTAAATGAAGACGAATCAGCGAAGTTGCAAGCACTACTCAAGGAATATGTTGATGTCTTTGCTTGGGGCATGAATGAGATGCCAGGTATTGACCCGGCGATAGCATGTCACAAATTAGATATTGATCCAAAGATCAGGCCTTTCAAGCAAAGGATAAGGAAATTGGCTCCGGCATACAAAGAAGCAGTAGAGGCAGAACTTGATAAAATGAAAGCATCCGGCGTGATTAAGCCGGTGCAATATCCGCAATGGATAGCTAACATGGTGGTGGTACCTAAGAAGAACAAGGGAGTAAGAATCTGCATCGACTTTAGTGATCTTAACAGAGCCTGCCCCAAGAACAGTTTCCCGCTGCCAAGCATTGATCAAACAGTAGACGCTACATCTGGCCATGAGTTGCTGTCATTTATGGACGGTTATTCGGGGTATAACCAAATACCTTTGGCGGAAGAAGATCAGAAGCATACTGCTTTCTTTTCCACTAAAGGGTTATTTTGTTATACTGGAGATCGGCGAAGAGCTCAGAGTATATCTCGCCGCAACACCTTTCGCCATAAGTGCAGTGCTTGTAAGGACCAAAGGTGGAGAAACACCTATATATTACATCAGTAGAACGCTGCAAGGGGCAGAAAAGAACTACACTAAAATAGAGCAGTTGATCTTGGCGTTGGTCTTTGCATCTCAGCGGTTACGTCCATACTTTCACGCTCATCCCATTGTAGTTCTCACCAAAACTCCCATAGAGTCAATTTTGCACAGCTCTCAGCGGGTGGGGCGTATCGCCAAGTGGAATCAGCAGATTGAGCAGTTTGGCGTCCAATATGAAATACGAACGGCTCAGCGGTCGCAAGTTATTGCGGACTTCCTCGCCGACTTCCCAATTGATGAAGAGGAAGAGATCGAAGAAATCCCATCCTCTTTGGACGAGCAAGAGCATGAAATGCCAGACTTATTGAAATGCAGTCCTGACGGTTGGGAGGTTTACGTAGATGGCTCATCAAATAGAGAAGGAAACGGAATTGGAATCGTTCTTATCTCGCCAAAAGGAGCAAGGATAGTACACTCGCTAAGGCTGGAATTCCCAGCGACTAATAATGAGGCAGAATATGAAGCAGTCATCCATGCCATGCGAATACTCATTGAAATGAAGATTAGCAATGTCAGATTGACAAGTGATTCTCAGCTGGTGATTCGACAAATATCTGGACGATACCAGACAGCAGACCCATCAATGCAGAAGTACCTAAAACTTGCTAGGGAGTACGCCCAGAGGATTGCAGGTATCAAGTTTCGTCACATCTGCAGAAAGGATAACAGGCACGCCGATGCACTGGCATTTATCTCCTCAATGATGACAGATCCAGATGTTACTTCAATAGCCATTGAAAGGGTGATCAGTCATCGGTAACGGCGCCAAGGCAAAGAGAAGTATTAACAACAAGCACTGGAGAGTCGGCGGAAACAGATTGGAGAGCGCCGATACGGTATTACTTGGACCGCTTAACCTTACCAGGAAATCAAATTTTAGCTCATCAGGTCATTAGTCGCTCGGCGAATTACGAACTCCGATATGGAATACTATATCGCCGGTCGTTCTCCGGACCTCTTCTGCGATGTGTAACAAGAGAAGAAGGCAAAGAATTACTAAAAGAAATCCATGAAGGAGACTGCGGAAATCATAGTGGTCAAAGAGCTCTAGCTTTGAAGGTTAGAATGCAGGGATACTACTGGCCTTGGATGAACAAAGATGCAAAAGAATATGTTCAGCGATGCAAACCATGCCAGCTGTATGGACGAAGGATTAAGGCGCCGGCAACATCTTTGAATTCAGTGCTCAGCCCTTGGCCTTTCGCCAAGTGGGGCATTGATATTATTGGGCCACTAACTACAGGCTCCGGCCAACGGAAATACATCATTGTGGCGACAGATTATTTCACCAAGTGGTGTGAAGCTAAAGCTATCAGGAAGAAAACTGGACAGGAAGTCTTTACGTTCATTTGGGAAAACATATTCTGCAGATTTGGTGTGCCGGCGGAGATATGTACAGACAATGGAAAAGAGTTGGTTGGCGACAATATAAGAAAGTTACTCGCCCATTATAACGTCAAACTGGGAAAATCAACTCCCTTATACCCTCAGAGTAATGGCCAAGCAGAAGCCACCAATAAAACTATTGGAATGGGACTGAAGAAAAGATTGGAGAAGCATAAAAAGGCGTGGTGTGAGCATTTGCACAACGTCTTGTGGTCATATAGAACTACGGTTCGAGAAGCAACTGGAGCATCTCCTTTCCTACTCACTTTCGGCGCTGAGGCAGTGCTTCCATCTGAAGTAATCCTGCCCACTACAAAGCATGAGGCATGGGAAAAGAATCTGAATACAGATCTAATCCTAGCCAAGCTTGATGACCTGGAAGAGCAGCGGCTGATCGCCCTTACACACATGGAGAATTACCACCGGCGGTTGTCCAGAGAATACAACAAGCGGGTGATTCCGAGAGAATATCTTCCCGGCGAGTTGGTACTTCGAGAAATTCCCCCCTCTCAGCGAGAAGGATGCAGGAAATTGGAGCCTGTGTGGGACGGCCCTTATGTGGTCAAAAGAGTGGCTGGCCCAGGAGCATATATACTGATTGATGAGCATGGCGTACAACTAGAGCATCCATGGAACGCCAGGTTCCTCAAGAAGTACTATCCTTGATGGAAATAATGTAAAATCCGAAGTCTTGGACGGGCATAATATCCAAGAAATCTTATTAACTGATGTAGCACAACAACGAATAAGATCCGGGGACGTAGGTTTGCTATCATGCGCCGAACCCCGTTAACAAATTTTTGTGTCACTTATATTTTTTTTTCCATTCACTGGGTAGTCTAACTACAGTGATGACTAAAGTTCAAAAGCTCAAAGAGCATAATAGCTGAGGCAAAGCACTCAGCAACAGGCTATAAAAGCCATTCGCAGAGGCACAAATGCCTAAGGCAATAAAAGCCATACCAAACCCTGATCAGGTACTAAGGCCATGCGCCATCTCTGAAGGCATAATGCCCAAACCAATGAAATTGACTAAGAGCCAAGATCTCTTATGAAGAAAGCTTGCTTGCATTGAGTGAACGCACCTACTTGTAAGAGTTAGTCCGACCCAGGCTTAGTTGTAAGACCAGTCGTGTTACTTGTTGATCTGTAAGTGTTAGTAAGGATTCCTTTCGCTGTAGCATCACATCGGCGATTCCGCGATGTGTTAATCCGTCTACGCCATAGCATCACCCCTGGCGGAAGCTATAGGGTATTAAAGTCTATGAGGGCAACCCATTCTACTTATATTAGATCGCCGACGGGCACAAGTAATGGTTACGGCTGGAGTCTGAACCTGTCGATCCGAGAAACTGTTAGTCAGTTGTTGAAATTGTTGGCTGTACAAGACCATGCCGTCACTCAATGTCAAGTTAAGTCTTTGAAGACAAATTGAAGCGAGCACAGTAGAAGATAGCGTAAAGGCAACATTTAGAGGAAAGAATACCTATTACCAAAGCTAAGGGTAATATCCTTGCAAGGTAGCAATAAAAATGAAAAGAGGCAAAGTACCCGCCTTAACAAAACACAAAATAAAAAGAGATTGTTCATTACAAAGAAGTTGCCAGAGGCACAAAGTTAAAATAAAGTTGCCAGTTCCCTTGCAGGCTTAAGGAGCGATTTTGCTCTCGCCGTCCTGTCCCTGCACCTTTTCTTCCTCCAATACCTTTTCCTCTTCTTCCTCTTCCGCTTCTTCTTCTTCTTCTTCTTCTTCATGGACCGCTTCCTCTTCTTCTTCTTCCTCGCCACTAGACCCGGACCCTTCGCAGTCTACAACCTCTTTCACAGTGGAAGTTTTAGGAACAAAAGCATATTCCTCAGGAACCTTGAGACCCATCTCTGGAAATTTCTTGTTAACATATTCTTGGACGGCGACGAAGTCCATCAGGAGTAATTGTTCCTTATGCTTAGCGTCCTTCGCTTGGAGGTCCTTCTGAGCTTTACTCAGATCAGCTTGTAGTCCACTTTGAATATCGCCCAGATATTTCACCTTGCTCTCAAGACCTTCGATTGAGGTTTGGCATTTCTTGTGGTCTTGGAGCTGAAGGGTCAGTTCAGCGATTTGATCTGGACATTGGCGGTGCGCTTCCATAGCCTGCTCCAGTCTTTCTTCACAGCCATTGTGATGAGTAAGCTTCCCAGCCAAGTCGGAGATGGTTTCAGTGCAGAGCTTGTGGTCCTCAACAATCTTTTGCTGCTTCTTCAACTCTTCTTCTAAATGTTTGACTCGCCCTGAAAGTAAGAATAAGGGAGTTAAAAACTGAGGCAATATGCAGAACCTAGCGGAAAAACACCCTAGAGATCTACCTTCTAGCTCGCTCACGTGCCTACAAACACCAGTTTGGGATTCTACAAGGAGTTGTAGATGGGATTCAAACTTAGCATTTACAGAAGAACCGGATACCGTGGCCAATTGCCGCAGTTGGGCTTTTAATTGATTATCAAGTTCTCTGGCACGATCACCATAAATCTTACAGAAATCTTTCCATCTCTGTGTTTCTTGTTCGGCGAAATCCCTTTCAGAAATGGCAGTAGTTAAGCGAGAGGCAAGCTTATCAGCTCTCGTCTTCTCGTCCAAACGTAAGGAGCTCGCCCTCATATGGTCCACAATTGCGGCTTCCCTGCGCTTGTTATTAAGCTCAGCTAGTCGGCGGGCATTATCTCGCTCGCTCTCCATCCACTTTAAGTCGGCTTGGGAAACTTTGAGAAGATTATCAAGGTTAACATTTAATTCGTTAACATAATTTAACTCTCGGCGGTACCACTCAATAGTCTTAGCCTGGCCGTACAACATATCGCACTTCTTAGCATTAGCCTTCGCCAAGTTATCTATCTCGGTTTCAGCTCGCTTCAGTTGTGTGTCAGAATGCTGACGGCAACCTTGGAAGGGGCAAGATCTAAGGGTTTCGGCGAAAGACTAGAAGGAAAAGAGAGTTCAGTTTATAAGTCTAAGGAGGAAAATACCTTGAAGTTCCCCACGCTCAGTGGACTCCTTAAGGCTAGCCTTGAGCAATTTTGCTGCTTCTACTTCTTTCGCTTTCAGCTGGCGTTCGAGGTTCCCATTCTCACGAGTCAGGAAATTCACCATATCGACTTGAACGTCAAAAGTATCGATCAGACTCAGACAGTGTTGAAATCCCTGAGGCAGAAGTGAAAGAAGAGGTCAGCAAATCTAGTTATTATAGCTAGACAATAAGAATACATTGGAATGAGTAGTTACCGCGGCCGCCATAAAAAAATGTTCTTGGGAAGTCAACCCTTGGGCTACAGAGGCTAAGTTTGAAGAATGGGCAAGGCCAGTTGTAGCGTACTTTAACATGGCTGCATAGTAGCGAGCAGCAGGACTGTTCTCCTCTTCTTCCAAGGAAAGTAAATGAGAAAAAGAGCCGGCGAGTCTATTGACTATCATGCCGGTATCACTCCTTCTTGGGAGTCTAGAATCCCTACCACCAAAGGGCATTTCATGAAGATTTGTAAGGGCGATAGGAGAATTAGAGCTTCCAGAAGGACCAGTGAAAACATCCCTAGCGGGAGGTATAAAAACATTGCCGCCAGATGGGGCGAGAGGAATAATAGGCTCTCGCCTGGAAGGAATTTTTGGAGTTTCCTTTGCAGGTTCGGCTTCAGTCATCACTTCATCGCCGCTCTTCTCTTCGGAAATGGTTACCAGGACTTGGTTAATAGGGGTCTTATCCCTTGGATTGATGGGAGGCTTTTCTGAAGAAGGAGTAGTGGAACCAGAAGTTGATCGCCGAGTTCGA
>JAJJMA010224398.1:0-13559 GCA_023529015.1 Papaver nudicaule
CAGCACTTATAGTATGTTGGAAACCCCCCCAAATGGTGTAGTGTAAGTTATTTGTGCAAACTAAAGAGTGCACAAAATTGAGCTTGCTTCATTGTACTCCCTTCATTGTATCTTGGAGGAATTATTTTATTGACTCGTTGTAACCCCAATCTATTGGAAATGATGGAAATATCTATCTACAAAATTGACTTGTTGAATTCGCCAATCTTTTGGAAATGCTCGAAATAATTGTCTAAAAAAATCGAAAGAGAAGCCAATGCTACAACAATTCTCTGTTTGTGTTTCATCCATTTTAGAGCCAAAATTCCTACACACTACATGAATATATCCATGTACTCCATCCTTGAGATATCAGCATGTGCAATTTGACCAGGTCAACATTCTGGGATATACAGGCTCTTTCTCGAAGGCCATCCCAGCATGTGCGATTTGACTGAAACAATATTTTTCACCAATTATATTCCGGAAATGATATTCTCCGCCCGGGTTTCTCAGCGCCCGGGCTCCTCCCGCTGCGGGTTTCCAAGACATTTACATCCAAATCTCACTAGTTGAGTTCCATATTATTCTGTTCATGTCAATGGAGCCCTCTCCATTAATATGAAATTATTACAAACAACTTCTTTTTTAATAGCAATTGATTGATGCATTCATCTTTATATCAATCAGAAAAAAGCAATTGATTGATTTGGTGCGGGTGGGAAGAATGTAGAGTACATATACAAATTATAAAATATAAATAATGCATGTTGTTGCATAAGCACTTGCCCTCACCACAAATTCTTCATCCTCTCAATCTTTCTCTGATCTGTACGGATCATTCAAAATTGCAGGTATATATAGTGTCACCACATGTTATGTCGGCAAACATGCATCGTCTATTCCTTGTTTGCTATTATATGAGAGTTACTGATCAAGTCTTCAAAGTTTTGTACTGGATATACATAACTGCATGGCATTTATTGTTGCTCTCCAGTCTCTATTTGCGGCTGTAATTGTTCATCAGGCACCAAGTCGGCAACTTATATAGTTACCCCAGCAATGCCACTTGACCCTTTGCACAATCAAATAAGGCATATGCCGAGCGTCATTTATGTGGACACATAGTACGTAACCATTAAAATCATTGCAATGATGCTAAACCACTGACATGAGTCTTCTCAATGATTTGTACTATCAGCTAGCCTTAGGTGGAAAGCTGCAGTACGTGCCTGCAAACCCTAGAATTCTTATCTTGCAAAATAAGTACGTACAATAACTGATAAGCAAAAGAGAGAAACCTTGTGGCAAGTCTCCCTATTGTTTTCAAAATCTGAGATCGTGTGATTCGTGACATCCATAGCTTAGATCAAATTGTGTAGGCTTTAGATCAAGCCACATTTTTAAAAGGATTAGCCCGAGAAATTCCATATTTTCCGTAGGTAGGTGTAGAACTATCGAAACAAGTACTTCTTTATTTGGACGTGCAATATGGAAATCATAATGTTGTTTGCTTAAGCTCTTTTGACCATACAAAATATTGCACGGAGCTAAAGGCCTCCCATTGAACCGTAATTTTTGGCCTCTCAAAAAAATTTTTGGCAGCTTGAATGAGGACAAAATAGCGTGAATTCCCTAAAGTACCCTTTAAAACCATGAGATTACCAAATTACCCTCCACTAATCCTAATCTTAACCCAACCCAAATTACCCTACACTTCTCTACTAGCCGCATCTTTTTTCTTTTTCTTCTTCTGCTTCTCTTCCTCTTTCTTCTTCTTCTTCTTCTTTTTCTTTCTCTCTCGCTGCTTCTTCTTCGTCTTCTTTCTTCTCTTCCTCCTCTGTTCTGTTCTTCTCTATAAGTTACGAGATCAGGTGGCTTTCTCATCTTCTTCTCCGTCTGTTACCACCACACCACCATCACCATTAAACCCAGAGAGAACAGCAGCAACAACCTCCACCACCACCACCACCACAAACTCGAGATTTCTCTTCCTCTTCTTCTGTTTTTTGATTTTATTGCTTGGAATGGTTCGATTCAATTTTGATTTTACTCCTTTCAGATCTGAATTTTTCTTAATCTTATTCTTGTTCAAGCAAAATTGAATCTAGTGCTGCTACTTCCGATTGAAACCCTAATCAGACTAGAAAAATCAAAATGGGTTTTCTGTTTGATGTTTATCTCTGAAATGGGTTTTCATTTTAATTGGTTTTCTGATTTTTTTTATTTTTTTGTTTTAATTTTTTTTCTAGTGGAAGTCAGATTTTAATTGGGGATATGAAATGTTGTGAATTGTTATTTTGATTAATTAGAGATTTTAATTTTTGATATGGGTGGTGGTGGTGTTGAATCAGTTGATATGGCTGCTGGTTATGTTGATGTCGGTGATGGTGGTGGTAGTGGTGGTGGTAGTGGTGGTGTTGAATCAGTTGATATGGTTGCTGGTTGTGTTGATGTTGGTGGTGGTGGTGGTAGTGGTGGTGTTGATTTGATGAGATGTCTAAGTTTCTTGGGAGAATGTTATTGATATTAATTTTATTCTACGATGTTCGTCGATTGTGTTATCGGAGAGTGAAAATGGTGATAGTGGTAATGTTGATTCATTGATTGATTTGATTTTCTAGGGCACAATTTCCTGATTTGTCTCTGTTTTGTTTTTTTTTTTTGATTTTGTGAATTTGGGATTTTTAATAGGTTAGAAGTGTTGAAGAAGGATTTGCTGGTTCATGGCATTGTGGTAGAGTAATTGCATGGGGTCATCTATGTCGTGAAATTGAGTATGATAATCTGTTAGAAGACGAAACAATGGAAAATCTTAAGGAAACATTGATGGGGGTTGGATGGGGTTATGGTGCAAATATGCTTACCAAATACCTCGCAGAAGTCTCAGAGAGAACCCCTCTTACAGCTGCTGTATGCATTGACAATCCGTTTGACCTGGAAGAAGCCACTAGGCCATCCCTGCATCACGTTGATCATGACCAGAAGCTATCCAATGGATTAAAAGAGATTTTGAAATCCAACAAGGTTTTTGATTTTGAGAACCTTGAACTGTTGAATACGTCTTTTCCGTTTTACCTTCTTTAATGTGTAGTTGTTTCTATGAATTTGCAGAATAGGAATGTGAGTGCAGCAATTAGCACTACTTTTGAATGGTGGTTGTGGGTTGATATGTAAATTGTTAGTGATTATATATCTGTGAACTATGTAGTATACTGTATGTATGTATTGATTTTACTCAGTATGTGTGAATGTTCCAGTTTCGGCTTGCTATTTTAACCACACGAATGAGCCGAAACAGTTTCGGCTCAAATGAGAAAAGAAATGAATGGGCCGAAACTGTTTCGGCTTATATATAAATTTAAGATTATTAGCCGAAACTGTTTCGGCTTATATATAAATTTAAGATTATTAGCCGAAACTGTTTCGGCTTATATAGAAGTTTAAGATTATAAGCTAAAAATAACCCAGAGAGAGTTTCGGCCTAGACAAAATTTTAAATCTTAAGCCGAAACAATTTCGGCCCAGACGATGAAATATTTCTCTAGGCCGAAACTAGCAATATAGCTGGCATTTTCAAAATGTATTTTCGGCCCAGAGAAACATATTATCGTGTAGGCCGAAAATGCTTCTGTGTAGCTCAAGATTTTTCCCCTTCTTCTCCCCCAAAACCCAAGAAATTTCTCACCGAAAAAACAGAAAAATATATCACCGAAAAAACAGAAAAATATATAAGCCAAAATCATTAGCACTAATCATTATTATTAACACTAATCATAAAAATTAGTGTTAATCAGTCAAAGGGCAGATTAGCATTTTTGAAAAAAATTATTCCCAAAATACCCCCGTTTTTGTCCTCATTCAAGCTGCCAAAAAAGATTGAAAGAGGCCGAAAAATGCGGTTCCTCCCATTGCAATTAAAGTAGACAAAAAAGAATCCAATGCTAGTTATTACAAACCACAGAGAAGGAGAAAAGCCTGAGCACGCATTAAGGGCTAGCTAGCTAGCACTAGTAAC
The DNA here is from genome assembly GCA_023529015.1 of Papaver nudicaule. Taxonomy (NCBI): domain Eukaryota; kingdom Viridiplantae; phylum Streptophyta; class Magnoliopsida; order Ranunculales; family Papaveraceae; genus Papaver; species Papaver nudicaule. Next base: position 3,998 of record JAJJMA010224398.1, read on the forward strand.
TACCCTAGTTATAAGTAAATGATGCGATCAATCGATAAGAAATGAGTGACAACTGACAAGACAATACTGTCAACACACATGAGAAAGGTTTGCAAGAGACAAAGCAAGTATCATGTAAAATTAGGCTTTGATCATTTCAGTTCTTGTTTGAAACAGCTGTTTGTTTGAACCAGCTGTTTGTTATTGTTCGGTTCTTCAAAAGCTTTCTATAATTCTATATGCATATGATGATACAGTATTTTTGCTGGGATAATGTCTTAAGTTTGAATAATTTGTAGACATAAAAAGCTGAATTATGATCATGAAGATCAAGAACACCCCACCACTGATCACTTATAGGTGGCTGCAGTTCAGCCAAGTTTGAGTAATTTGTTTTCGCAAGGGTTATGGCTTTTCTTTCATATTCAATGCCCTTATCTTCTCTTCAAATAAAACACTCCCTCTATTATTCTACTGTGTCAGAGGCATACAATGCTGCTTCACCATTTTTATTCTTTTCTTTACCTTTGATTTTACGAAGTTCATCTTTTGTTACGTATCCTTCAAAAATTCACCACTAGATTCCTTAAACAACAACAATAGAATTTGGTGTCCTGCCCCAGAGACAGAATAGCTAGTGGGATTGGTGGTTTAGAAGGACTAAAACAGTAGATGGGCTATATGTATGAAATATCCAGGGCAGCTATAATAATATATAGTATATTTTTTTTTCTTCCAGAAACTGCATTTGATTTTTGAGAAATTCTCATGATTCTGGGGTGGCAAAAGCACCTCTCGGGGCACCTATGTTGTTTGAGGCGTGAGGCGAGGCGAGGCGCCAAGCCAGTCGCATTACGCCTCAGGAGCCTCAGCATGACTAATGCGTCTGATGCGACGAGAATATATTTAATCAAAGGGTATGAGCTGGCGCATCAGGCGCCTTTGACACATCACAGTCGAGGAGAACACCGAACGACTCATGTGCTTTGGTTGCCTAAGTCAGCGCTTCGGACGCATTTCATAACATAGTGGGGCACGTTCGTAAACAAACAAGTTGTTTGCAAGTGGCGAGGTGCCGAAAAATTCTCTAAAGTGCCTAAAAGTTCTAGAAGTCATTACTAACCAAGGATGGTAAAAATACATGTGTGTTTACACCAACCAACAAATAGAGCAAGCGTCCCTCTAGCTAACCTCTATACCAAAAAAATACTAGAGAGTACATACATAGTGTCATAGTGAGTTAAATACAGTCTAAATTTAAAATATTAGGTGGCAAGAGTCAAGTGGCTAAAAGATTTTGTCCCTTAGATTTTCCAACGATATAGATAGATCGTGTATATGTACTATTAGGAAGATCACAAATACTTAATGCGCTGTTATAGACCTATCATAGAAAAAGATAATGTTTTTGTGATTGAGGGGACAATAAGATTTGTGAAGAAGTTGAAAAAGTCTAAAATGAAATGAATTCAAGGGTATGGTCCGTGTGGTGGAAATGATAGTGAAGGTTGGTCATGAATTGTTTTGATCAGAGAGGTTGGTTGGTTGGTCATAAATGTGCAAGGATTTTGGATATGTACCACAATACACTTGTCTATCTATGCTATTATATTGTCCCCTATGGTGCAAAATTGCAAAATTACCGCAAAAACTTGAGGCAATTTAGCGGCTAATTTAAAGTTTTGCATTAGCATGCCGAAGAATCTGCAAATTTGGTTAAGAGCAAACACTACCGTGCTCAAAAAGTGTGAATTGTGGAGATTTTGGCTATTGGATAAATTTTACCCATTGGTTACTCAGTACCCACCCAGTTCGGTTCCTTTTATGGACGGCGAATAAGTAGCTGCCGATAATATTTTTTTATCTCTCGTATAAATCAATATTTCAATCAATATTTCAGAACTAGGAGGCTAGTAAGTAAATAGTAAAAAAAACGAGTTTTTTCATCTCTTTGCCTTGGCTACATAGTGGTGATTCTGGCTATTTTTTAAGCATCATGTTGCTTGCTCTAAGTGGCATTACCATACACATAATATGCAGATTGCGTGTACCTACAATATGGTCTGAGATAAAGATTATGACAGTTATGAGATATTTGTTTTGATAGATAATTCTAAGTGAAGTTACAACTGTCTTGGCAATTCACTTTTGTTTTTGGTTTTGTGTCTTTGAATTATTTCAGTTAAGATGTCTCATGATTTATACAGTTTGGTAGTAGAAGACAAATTGCCTACATCTATTATTATACCCCATTGTTTTCCTTTGCATTTTTAGGCTCCTTTTTCAGCTATTCTTTTTCCCATAAAAACACCATCTCTTTCAAGAAATCTTAGTTCATATGCATACCCCATTATAGACGAGTTTCGATCTCAGGTCGTACATATCTGCGCAAACATACTCTATATATACATACACAAACAAATCTATAGAGTATAGTGAAAGAGATGGAAAGGTACTCAATAGATGCAACCTCAAATGGCAACATGTCTCAAAGAGCCATGTTAAACTCCTCAGTAGCTGCAGGCAATAACAACAATCCTTCCCGGCCGAACTACACTTGTTCGTATCCCTTGAAGCCGCAATCAAGAGATGCATCATTCTCTTCATATCTACGTCCGAAAGATCAAAAACAAGAAGGAAATGTTGCTGACTCTGAACTCAACATATTTGAAGCTGAGAGATACTTCAATGACATTCAAGATCAGAAGGAATTGAACAAAAATGTTTCTTCTACGGGTGAGAATCTTAGAAACGACGATACTCCGGTTGCTAATCCTAGATTATCTTCGGTTTCTTCTGTTGATGGTGCTTCAACCAACTACGGAAGAAATTTTAGAAGTGGGTCTTTTAATGCAACACCAACAGCTTCATCTGAAGCTAGTTGGAACAGTCAGTCAGGTCTGCTCTCCAATCCTCCAGGTTCAATTGCTGTTTCCATGAGAAATCTTCGGTTAGAAGAGAAGAAGAAAATGAGCAGGGCCTTGTCCAATTCTTCCTCTTCTTCGTCATCTAAATGGTTCTTCGGCCGGAAGTGCCCGTGCACCGGTAAGAAAGCATTGCAAGTTGAAGAGGATATCTCTGAACACAATCGAAGTACTCAAGTTGTGAACCTCAACAATACTACTAGTTTTAAGAAACAAAGTTTTTCAAGTGCAGGCGAAGATGTTTACATCAAAGCTACAATGGAGTTTGAAAGAGAGAAAACACAGACAATTGGAGGGAATAACAACTGGGTGAAAGTGCAGGAAGTAGTTCCAGTCAAGGATTCCGAACATGAGTTTCTACCGGGGAAGCATTGGAGCAGATCATTCAGTAATGATACAGGTGGTGGTGGTGCAGCTGGTGTGTTTTCTTTTCCTATCTTAAATGCTCCAATTGTAGCCAGTAAAGCGAATTATAATGGTGGTAAGCCTGTACTGATGGTCCAGCAGTTCGAAGATCCACCCCGAGAATCATTAGAAGTGTTCCAGCCGACAGAAGATCCAATTAGCCTAAGAAAGTCTACGGATCTTCAACGTCGAGTGCTAATGTCATGTCCTGAGGAGAATGACCGCCGGAGCTTCAATTACATGGGAAGTCCGAAAATCCGACCAACTGACGATGATGTAGTAAGTGATGCGAGCTCTGACTTGTTTGAGATCGAGAGCTTCTCAACTCAATCAACAATGTTCCCAATGTACCGCCGAAGGGACTCCCTGGATGAGACCTCGAGCTTTGAAGGTAGGCGTTATGGTGGAATTGGTACGCATTTTAGACGAAGTCTTGATGAGCCAGCGACACCGTCAATAGCACCAACAGAGTGTTACGAACCAAGCGAAGTGAGCATCGACTGGAGTGTGACTACGGCCGAAGGCTTTGACAGAGGGTCTGTATCAAATTTGTCAATTGCAGCTCCCTCGGATTTTGAGGATGTTAGATTCATGAATAGCATTGAAGCAAAAATGAGTAATGGAACAGGAGGAATGAGCCAAACCACAAGTAACCGAAAGGGAAACGGATTATTCAGTTGTCGGTATGAGAAGGCGGTTAATGTAGGACCGCATCCGGTGAAGCGTGTCTCACTCGAGCAACATCATCAAGTTGGTGCAAAATATGGACTTGATTCTGGTCGAATTAACGCAGCAATGTCTACCAGGATGATGGACAGGAATTCACTGCACAAGGGGAATGGCAATAAGCAACCATTTGCAAGGTCTCTGTCAGCTAGAATGTCTTACAATCAAGCCTTAACGACTCGTTCCTGAGTACCAACAGGCCGTGCGTGGTGCTGTTCTTCCATCTTTTCTTTGTTTTCTGGTTTTGTGATTATGCTGAGCTTTTTTTTTTTCCATTTGAAGCGATTGTTTGGTTGGTGATTACCTCGCGAGTACATAATTTGCACGCACGTTCGATATATTTGTTGATGAATATTGTTGAATGAAAGATCAATAAACATGTTTTTACTGTAATGCATAGCAACCAGGGTGAACTGAAAGAATGTTACTCTGACGAAAAAGGCAGCTATGTCTAGTTCTGCTCACAGAGGGACAATCGTTTCTTATGTGTAATATGAGTGTCAAGACCTATATTTCAGGTTTCAGGTCGGTTGCTCTTTCAGCCGTGGTTCGTCAGAGATTAACCAAGACCTCAACTCAGCAATAAGAAGAAAGATTTCTCACGACCGTGCGCTAAGAATACCGAACTGACCAGACAATTTCTACCAAGAAAAGACAATTCATACAGCAACACTTTCATCTACAATCTAGCAAGTATTTCTTAGTGGCTTACAAAGACGATTGATTGTAAACCATGTAGATATCAGTATTAACACTACACTGTAACATCCCAAAGTGAGAAAGAACATAATTAAGCATACGAAAAGGAAGAACATTCAATACAAATCCAACTTGTTTTAAATCTATCCATGGAAAAGAAGAAGATGAGACTTGGATGTTACCTAGTCGAGTTTTTCTTAACACTCTTCCCACTGGTTCTCTTAATTGAATCTATTCTCTGAAGTCTAATCTGCTCTCTAAACTTGGCTATAAATTCTTCGGCCTTCTTATCAACTTCATTTGGATTGGGAGGGCTAGCTTCACCGGTAGGGTCTTTCATAATGGATTCTTCGGCATCAGAGTTTCCTTGACTTGCATTAGTTTCGTAATCAGTGCCCTCTTCGTCAGAGTCTGCAAGTACACGCTCGAAAATCTGTTTCTTCTTTTCTTCCTTTGGATACTTAGAAAATGTTGGTGCCTTTGGAGGACTAATTTCTCGGCGAGGTTTTTCATTGCAGAAGAAGTTCCTTTCAGATACATCAGCCTCAATGCCTCCACCATACACTGATTCAACCTCTCTGGCTCGTTCGTAGGAGTTCCTTTCAGATGCTTCTGCCTCAATTCCTCGGCCATACACTGATTCAACCTCTCTTGCTCGTTCGTAGGAGTTCCTTTCAGATGCTTCTGCCTCAAAGCCTCCGCCATACACTGATTCAACCTCTGTGGCTCGTTCGTAGGAGTTCCTTTCAGATGCTTCTGCCTCAATGCCTCCCCCATACACTGATTCAACCTCTCTTGCTCGTTCGTATGCACCTACCTGTTCATTTGCTCTAATTGTTCGGACGGATTTCCCTAGCACTGAAGATGACCCGTCGAAACTGTTGTGTCTGGATTTTGCTTCAGGTTTTGCAGAGTCCCTCATGGAAGAACTCACATTCATTCTACTCGGTGGTAAGTCCTCTCTCTTGTTCCTACTAAATTCTTTCAATTCATTTTTGAAACTTCTAGTAGAATTATAACCTTTCTCATCGTATGAAACTGAATCAACAATTGGAGTAGAATTAGACACCATTAGCGGAGACTTGCGAAGCATTGGTGGAGGAGGGGGCGGAGGCGGTGGAGGAGAAGACTTGTAATAGCTCCTCCTCTTACCCGAATCATCGGAATTCTTAGCTTGAACGTCTGACGAGAAAGATGGTACAGGAGAAAGCTTCCTTGGCGAGGGAGATGTTGAGTTAGGCCGAGATGACCATGGTATTGTGGACCGACGAGCAAAAGAATTAACTCGGTCAACCTCAGATTCTCCAACTGAAGGAGGAAGAGTATACGAGGGTGGAGTACCACCACCACCACCCACATCGTCCTTCAACTCGAACCGACCGGACCTTGATCTCCATGGAATTGGAGATGGAAGCACTACAGTTTCTTTCAATTTCTCCTCCAAAACAGAAGGATCAAGACCTCCCATTCTCTCACCACTTCTTGTTCCACCAAGACTACTGTTAGAGGGAATTTTAACACCTGAACCTGACCTACTAAGGGTACCTGAACCTGACCTACTAAGGGTACCAGACCTACTAAGCGAACCAGATGACGATCCACCGAATTGGTTAGCCGATGCAGTTTCATCTATGTTTGAAACTTGAGATCTCAAACTTCTAACAGGCAATTGCAAAGGTTTATGACTACTTTTAGTATTACTAAAGGAACTACGGCTAATGGTTCTATTATGTTCATCAAGAAGAGAATCAGTTTCTGCCACTAAAACCGTCGAATTACCGCGATAATACTGAGAATTCCAAGTCTGAATCTTGTTTTCATCCGAACCAGATGGGTTCTCCATTTCATCATCAAAAACAGACGAAACTTGAAGAATTCTAGACATATAAGATTGAGTACTATCGAATTTCGAATGATTCTCTTTCTCATTCTCTACGTTTCTTCGACTAAATAAACCGTAAGATACAGCTATACCGACGAATAAAAGATGTACAAGCTCCCAACTTCTAGTTAATATGGTTTGGTTTACAAATTCAGGAGCTTGAGATGGAAAAAGTGGTAGTAAAACAAGTAGAATTCCCACAAGAACAGTCTTAGAGAGAAAATGTGAAAAAAACTTACTCGGCGCCGGGTTTGGTTTAGTTTGTGGTTTTGAAGTATCTATATCTGAAACCAACCTCTGAGGATGAGGATGAGCATAAGGAGAGTCTGTATGATCTGCCATTGGAGTGACACAAAGAGAAACTGTTTTGTGGAATTCTACTTGTTTTAGAGAGACGAAAGCTACAAGGAATGAATATGGAAATGAGAAAAGGGAATGGAGAAGAGGAATGAGAACGCAATGTGAAGACTTAAACGCTAAGGAAAATCAAAGGGAAAGTAAAGGAGAGAAAGTTTGAGAACAAGGGTGAGAGCACATTTCAAGCTTTCTTTTGATTCTTGCTTTTTCCCTTTTTTCTGGTTACTGTTATAATGACCACACTATCCTTCACTTTTCACAATATACCTTGAATCATGTTACCAAAAATCTTGCAAATGTGTGCAAAATTATAAACCGCAACACAAAATTTTGGAGAATAATGATGGTTGGGTAAGAATTCATATTTACCTCAAACAATTTCATTGATGATGATTGATGATCTTTTTCTCCTAATGAATGGAATGGAGTTACCTCAAAAAACCCTTTCACGCTTAAGTTAGCTAGAGTTTTTCACAGGTGTTTTAGGTTGCAGCTTCCGGAATTTGTCTCTTTTTATTTATAAAAAGAACACTAGTTTACATAGTTTTTTTTTTTTCAGTCTTTTGTTGGACCTTCCGTCGATACTTGCCGTAACTTGGTATGTGTAAAATGGGGACTGATTACATCTTGATTCATATAACTTAGCTAAATTTTCGACAAAATGTAGCTTAGCGGCACATCTTGGATATTGGATTGTTTTCCATCAAAATAAATCCCATTTCCACAACAAATTTAATGAAATTAGGCATCTAAGTAGTTTCTGCTATTCTGTTCAGTGGTTTTATAGCTGTCTGACAAAGACAATTAGGCTGTTAGCTATTAATTTCTTGGTACCTTACAGATTGCACATTGCCTTAAACCCAACAAATTATGTGCAACCTCAGCAAAAACAACTTTCTCAAAAGTAGGACAAAATGGGTATTATGGTGAAAGAAAAGGACAGATAACCAATTGGCATATAATTTAGGTATAAAGCAAAACGAAGAGATTCTTCTTTTGGGATGCGTACGCTTACTTTCTCATCTCATCTTGTGTATGGGCAAATTCTTGCAAAAATTCTGCTTGGAATGAACGCTTTTCTTTTTTCTAAGGTTTCCACTTAAAATTGTTGAAAATTTTGGTTGATTCTCTTTTTTTTTTTTTTTTTTTTAAAAGAAAAAAATGATGCAGCTGGAGAACTAGGAACTATGTGGAGGAATTGGGACCAAAAAGATTGGATAGGAAAACTGTTCATCAGCAAAATCCAGACATTCTCTAGTGATGTGTGATAGGGCAGTGACTCAAACATAGTGGGAGACAAATATTTGGTGGGTCCCGGGGACGGCGCACGTCGGCCCAAAAAGCTAACAACTTTGTGATCCTAGACTGCTGTGTTGCTGCATAGGGCTAAAGGGGGTGGAATTTGAGGTCTTATACTTCATTGTCTACATTTAGCTTGAAGTAGATTGAGTTGGAAACAGAATTCAATCAGAAGATCTCTGGAATGATGTAGACCGAAAGCGCGAAACTGTTACAGTAGTATGAAAGCTTGAAAGGGAGAGTACTTGAGTCCAGATATGATTTATGTACCGAGAATAATGTGTGAAAGTGTATTCATAGTCGGTTTCGGAAAGAATTATGGAAATCATGAATTTGTGATACAACATTCATGATTTTTTTACCCACTTATGAGATACAACAATGAAGGGTATGTTTTATGAGTTTGATGGTACAATAATGTTACAACATAGAAAGTTTTATGAAAGAATTGGGTACTATTCTAAAGTTAAGTTTCTTCTGTAGCCGCTGTATGGTAAACTATTGTTTGATTCGAAGTTGGGTCAGCGTGGAATTGTCCATAAAATGCATAAACAAGGACTGCAATGATGCTTAGGACAACAAATCTCACCCATGCTTCTTCGTGTAGCTGCAAAAATAACGATTACGGATTTTAAGTCTGACGAATATTTTTTACTTTTTTCTATTTTAAGTTTGAAGCGCTATAAGTTTCCTGCACACTAGATTCTTTGTTTTTGTCGAATCCAAAGTAAATTGACTGCAATTAGAATGGAAGGATTGTTGAGAAGCAAACCTGAGCAAACAAGAAAATGTTTACGAAAATACTAACAGCTGGTAAAATAGGAACTGCAGGACAAGAAAATCCTGATGGTTCTGTGTACACCTGAAAAAGTTTATACCAATAGATGTGAGCATAAGAAAAGCTAGACGTAGACCACACTTTCAAAGCAAAAAGGAGAACCAAAATATATTATAACGGTTTTGCTATCCAGTCCTAGGTCAGACTCCAGAGATGACAAATCATGATAACAAAAGACATATCTTGTATGCAAAATTGATTCCCAACGGTCCATGTTTAGTTTCTTTTTTGACAACGGCGCATTAGTAATAGTGGTTTTGGTATTCTTCTTTATGCTTTTAATTTTAGTGGTCAGAAATGCAACTTACAAACAAATTGTCCCACATTTAATGAATTCCTATATTGGAGAGAATCATGGACTTAAGGGCGGGCCTAACCGACTTCTCTCCCTTCTACCAACTTCTCGTTTTCTTTTCGATCTCACATTTTTAAGTTCAACTTTAACTTGGATTT
>JAJJMA010224412.1:0-21334 GCA_023529015.1 Papaver nudicaule
TTCAAGTCTTTATACATTTTAGCCTTTGATTACTGTTATTAGCATGTTTTCGTTATTGTTCTTACGGTCCTCGCACCATTGAAATCTTGTTTAAGTTACTGTATGTATGAGTAGATCTGATGGATGTGGTACCTCATGTACCTATGCAGATTTTCTACTCGTACAGTTTCCATGGTCGATTATATTAACCGTGAATATTCTCGACAAAGTAAATATTTTGGATTAAAAAAAACAAAAAAAACAAAAAAAACAATTTATAAAGTAAAGAGTAATAAAATTAGTAACAAATTGCAAAAATTAATAAAGAAAAGATCAAAAAATTATAATTAGTTAATTAAATTGAAAACGAAATAAACTAAAACAGGAAATGACACATGTCACAAGCTAAAGAGTTATGATATAGGAAATTGTTACTTTCATCCCTCTTATATAATGAAATTTGTTTCTTCTTCATTTAAAAGATTCTTCTCACTTTTAAAAGCCAGGATATTAAGTGTCAGCGGAAAAAAGCTTTGATAGGACAGTTAGACCTTCTATCGCTAATGCGATACTGAATATGAAGGTGTTTTGTAAAAATAAAACACTGAATTACGGATGGATACAAGTAAAAAATTTAGATGATTACAAAATTTTCTTTCATTTAGTTGGCAACTTGTATAATGACTGAGTAGATTCCTATAGCTGCGTTAGTTGGCACCTAAAAGTACATGTTGTAATAGAAATTTTGTTTATCTACGCATACTCGGAAGAATTTCTACAAGCGAGCAAGTGTTGAAAACTTGAAACCTCCACTAGCAAGCTTTCCTCCAAAGTGTTGAAAACTACCGCCCTCCACTAGCAAAATATTAACATTAAACAATATGATATGATTGTTACAACCCTAATTTAAAGCAGACAATTACAGACAGCCTTCGACAATGATGAACGATGAGTTTCAAGGGGGAAATGTTTATGAGCACAGCCTAAGCGATAATTAGAGTGCTTACCAACAAAACCATTTTTATTGAAGTAATGTCAACCAATTCAACATTACTCCTAAAAGAATAAAAACCCGGGCTTTCCAAATAAAACTGGTTTAGCTATGTCATGAAAGGCAACTGCACAACCAACCCTAACATTCCAAACCCTTCAATATTATCTAAATTGCGGGAAACATATTTCTAGCCCACTTTTTTTTATTTCTATATAATAAACCCATCATTAAGATGTTAAATATGTGGAACCCATAATTAACTATTTTAGTGCTACTTTACAAAACTATCCTTTTATCTAAATATAGTTTAATAGATATTTGTATTTAAAACAAATCATTTGAAAAAGTCAAATACCAATGTATATAGGGAAATCCCTAATATTATGCCAATATCATTTATCACACCTGCCATATTTTTATCTTCTTCTGAAAATATATATACAAAAACCAAGCTTATTCATTTTATCTTCTCCAAGACCGATCAAAGAAAAAGAAGATATGAAATCCACTTTTGGTCATCTAGAGCTTCAGTTATCAGACAAACCCTATTATCACCCTGTTATTTAAATGTTTTCCGCGAGTTATGAGAAGAATTATTTTGATTATCACATTTTGTGCTTGTGATAAACATAAAAACACAATTATCAGCATGTTTGAATGTTAGTAAATGGTTTTGTATCATCACTTTTTTTTTTTGCAATTATGAATGAAAAATTAAATTGTCACCCACTGATGTTTTTTGTGTGTTTTACATTGTTTTTTATATTTGAAATGGTGTTACAACTTACAAGAGTATTATTCTTGCCGATCTTGTAGTTTCAAATGAAATTCAGAAACTTAATCATGAATGTTCTTGTTATGAATGTTATACTTGTTCTTTGGATGGTATGTATTTTTCTTGTTGTTCTTATCTTCATTTCTCACATTCATAGTAACTTATTCACTTCCACCAAAATTGCAGATTTTACCTTTTTCATGATTTGAAAAATGCAGCTTTCACCTCTACATGATATGAAAATTGCAGTTTTTACCTCATAAATTGGTGATAATGGTACTTTTCATTTGAAACATGGACGTGAAAAATGCAGATTACACGTCAACATGATGTGAAAAATGAAGTTGTTACTATTAAATACTAAAGTCAGTTATCATTTTCATTTGTTGTTTGAATTCCATTATACCAAAACTGCAGATTTCACCTTTTCATTGATTTGAAAAATGCAGCTTGCACCTTTACATGATGTGAAAATTGCAGTTTTTACCTCGGAAATTGGAGATAATGGTACTTTTCATTTGAAACATGGACGTGAAAAATGCAGATTACACCTCAACATGATGGAAAAATGAAGTTGTTACTATTAATACTAAAGTCAGTTATCATTTTCATTTGTTGCTTGAATTCCATTATACCAAAATTGTAAATTTCACCTTTTTCATGATTTGAAAAATGCAACTTTCTCCTCTACATAATGTGAAAAATTGCAGTTTTTACCTCGGAAATTGGTGATAATGGTACTTCATTTGAAACATGGACGTGAAAAATGCAGATTACACTTCAACATGATGTGAAAATTGAAGTTGTTACTATTAAATACTAACGTCAGTTATAATTTTCATTTGTTGCTTGAATTTCATTGTCAAAGCTATTAATACATATCTTCTATTGTTTTTGTTTTGTTTTTTTTTTAAAAAGCAAAGATGTTTGACCTCTTACGTGAAATATAAAAGAATGAGCTAAAACCAATCAGTTGACAACATTTTGGAATTTTTACAAGTGATTATGAAGAATTTTATCACTAACAATGAGTTCATCAAATAACAAGAGCCTCTAAGTGATAATCAAGTTGTATGAAAAAATCTTTCGTTTAGTCTAATAAATCATTTTATAGCCCATGTAACTTTTTATGTCAATTGATTAATTACAATATGTTTAAAAATTACAATTTTAATCACCTATTTTTTAGGTAAAAAACCTAGCTCTCACCTTCTCCTAAGGTGAAAAATTCAAATGATATAAGGTTAGCTTCATTTGCGACAAGTAAGAATTCCAGTTTTCACATGAAATAAGTGGCAATAATATATGTGATAGATGTACTTTTCACATAATAATATAATTTTTCACCTTAATAATGGGAATAAAAACTACTCACTTGAGATATTATTTGTACATTACAATCAACACCTAATTAAGTAACCGACTATGGTAAGAAAATATTGACCAAATAATGGAGATTATTCTTCAATAAATCAGGTAACAACTAATATACACCTAATTAAGTAAACCGATATGGTAACAAAATATTGACATTATTCGCCCATAAATCAGGTGACAACTAATGTACGCCTAATTAAGTAACCATAATGATTAAAGATATTCTCTCACATAATGATACGGCACAAGCGGAAGCGATAAAAACAAAGACGAACAACACGAGAATCCACTCCAAAGAAAGATAGAACAACTTCAATCCAGGAGCAACACTCTAATCCAAGAGTTAAAAGGAAGATAATACTCTAATCCAAGAGTTTGAAGAAAGACAATGGTGTATAAACCAAACAACTCAAAGGTTTCATTAACTTGATAACAATGACGAGCCGCAGCTGCCTTACAAGATAAAGGAGAAGGCTATTTATAGCCTCGACTGACCAGTACTTCACGGATGTGAAGTTTATCCTAACAACTGTAAAACCCAAATATATTCTCGCATCCTAACCATCTCTTACTGATCCTTAGTTATCCATCTCTTATTGACTCTAGCAGCCTAACCAACTAACAGAATTAAAGTAAATCCTAACAAAACAATGACTAAACAATGAACATGGACTTGGCACAAGACTCGCATAAGAGGCCTTCAAATACGTCCCGTATCACATAATTAAAGATTATTTAAATTTTATAATTAATGTTGATTAAAGTAACAACTAAAGGGTAATATAGACATAAAAAAATTTGAATATACAAAATCACGAAATACTTTCCATAATCTACTAAATTCTTATATTTTGGGCTTCATATATAGACCATCTTAATGATGGGTTTATGAAAGAGAGACAGTGAAAAGATGGGCTACACATAAATTTTCACATTGCATTATCTAATTTAATGGGCATACCCTAAGCGATAATTAGGCACGCCTAGAGCCTACTCACACATAACAGTACTGAAGTAAAGATTTTCACTTCAAAGAGATGAAAAAATACATATTTTAAATGAAGGTGAGAGAGCTTTTACTTACCAGTGACAATGGCTGTAAGACCAGTTGCATCAATTGCATGGTTTACTTCCTCAGCAGTATTAGAAGATGAAAACCCAGATGAACCTAATGTTTTGCTGCTAAACAACCACATTGTAGTTCATAACCAATACAAACAACAAGATTGAGTGTGAGATCACTGACTTTCAATCAAACGAGATGAAAAACCATCATAAGTATACCCAATTAGCAGCCTCTCCAAATCATTTATTCTTCCTCCCAACATTTTCCGGAGAAATCAAGGCAATTTTTAGACTGTGATTTTATGGAAGAAAGTGAAGTTAAAGTCAGAAGAGGACACAATTGGGATTAAGATGTAATAGGAGGGTTTCTTTTGGCCTAATAGTGTTGTGATGGATTCCTGAAAGTTTTAAGTTATTTGGGCGCCAGAGGCCCAGTGTGTAATGTGAGCCCAAGGCAAAGCCTATGAATTGCACAATGCACAAATATTGAATGTTTAGAATTGTCCATGTTTTGGATCAATGAAAACAATTTTAGAAGTAAGAAATCAGACTAGATATCAATTTTTTTTTATCAAATAGGTTAAAATTTTCAAAGGAGTAAATTAATCAGGTGATTCTCGATTTAATTAAGAGAATAATTACATTCTTATCCTTTACTAGTCTTGCGTCCTTCTGGAGTTAAAAAGATATGGGCGAGTTACATCTGGCTACTAGGTTTTCTTGCACGTCGTTGGTGAACATGATGTATATATCCTCTCGCCCATTATTACCGAAGATGCATTATGCACGACCATTATCAGTGGTGCAGCTTGATATGCTGCGACATCAAGCAGTTAATATTGTGGCGGCAATACTCAGTAAATTACTAGGGTAGTTATAAAGATGCAGAATCAAAAAACTGTACCAACCTGTTGAACATTTTTTAAAAACAATCTTCCCAGTGTGAAACGAATCTTGCATTAAACCAGCAACAAAAGAGTAAACAATTGTCAATGAGGTTTTTCGAAATAATAACAAAAGGAACTTGAAAAATGTATAAGAACCAAGAAATTCTACCACTCAAAAAGGTATTGCGAAAAATATTGGTCGTTAAAGCTCCTGGATGAAGAGAATTTGCTTTCCCTTGAAACTAATATAAGATTTTTTTTTATTAATCACCATAGATCCTTTTAAGTTTAATTATCAATAGCATGATTAGACACATATCCAATTGCATGATCTCGAGTAGAAGTCCATCTCTTCTCATGGATCTTGTTCTCGACTCTTCCTTTAGGAGCCAGAGGCATGGGG
The DNA here is from genome assembly GCA_023529015.1 of Papaver nudicaule. Classification (NCBI taxonomy): domain Eukaryota; kingdom Viridiplantae; phylum Streptophyta; class Magnoliopsida; order Ranunculales; family Papaveraceae; genus Papaver; species Papaver nudicaule. Next base: position 5,481 of record JAJJMA010224412.1, read on the forward strand.
AAGAGTTGGAATTTCTCAGAGATCATTGATACCCACATCGAGTCACTACATTTTGGACTCTTTATTTGATGTGTTGGCAAAACTGCTCAGGATGACAACTGTGACAACCGCTTTGGGGTTTTCTGGTCACTAACCATCAGGACAATTGGTCACATAACCAATCGAGCGTGGTTTCATCTCTTTGGAGCTTGGCTCAACAATTTTTAGAGATGAGAATTATTGTCAAATCCTTTAAATACGCACATGTTTTTAACAAACTTACAAGGGCCTCCACAAATCAATAAGCACATACTAAAAGACAGGAGGTAACCATTGTGTTCGTTATATGTGCATAGACTTTGTTCTCGGAACACTTAGAACAAAGTCGTACATTCACTTTCACATTAGATAGTGAAAGGATGAGCAAGTTCTTGCTCATTCCCTTGAGCTGAGTTTTTCTCCTCTAATCCAGATTTCTTAGTTTTAATCCTTTTTCTCTTGACATGATTAGATTCATCTCTCTTTAGGAATCTTTTGTTAGAAGAAGAGTTTGAAGACATACCTTTCATTTCCTTCTTGTGATATGATTCACGAATCATCTGCAGTGAATTTGACAGCCTGGTTGCTCTTCTTTGGAGTTTGTTGACATATCTAACCTTTTTTTATAGCAATAGCAATGAGAGTAAATGTGTCCTTTCATGCCGCAATAAGTGCAATTTTCGAGTAATTCTGGTTTTTTAGAACCAAGGTTTCTCGTAATGCCAACTGAAAATTTCATGTTCAAGACATTGTTGTCAGGGATAGGATCAATAGTCATTGCACTAAGTGCACGGTTCTCTATTTCTTCTTCTGATCATATAATTCTGAAGTATCATCCAAGGTAGTTGCAGCAAGTGCTTTTCCTCCAGTATATATTCTTTTGTTTGCACAATCAGGTGCAAGATGACCAAATCCTCTGTATTTAATACACTGAGGCATATCATCATCCACAATTTCTAACTCTTCATTGGAAGAAGTTTTTTGTGGTTGTTTGTTTGATGAGGGGACATCTTTAATAAAACGTTTATTTCGTTTTTTCAGGAGATCTCGAAAATATCTTGTAATATAAGACACAAGTTGAGAATCGTCATGTCCTGATATAACCTAGAATCTTCTAAGACTTTGAACGCTAGCTATATTATTAGGCTTCAAATCTTTGTCAAAGATTTTAAGCTTAGTGATTAGATCACCCCTTTTTATATCATAATCATATGACTCCTGGATGGCATGCGTCTTTGAATCATATTTAGAAGGTAGAGACCTAAATATTTTTCTCACAATTTCTCTTTCCTCAATTGTTTTTCCAAGCGATTGCGAGGCATTAATAATTGCAGAAATTTTGTGATTGAAATCTTCAAAGGTTTCTTCATCAGTCATATGGAGGTTTTCCCAATCTGATGAGAGAATTTGAAGTCGAGCTTCTTTCTCTGAAGTGTTGCCTTCAAATATGGTTTGCCGAGTTTCCCAAGCTTTCTTTGGTGTACTACATGTAGATACATGATGTTGAAAATCTAGGGTAACTGCATGGATGATCGCATTAAGTGCATCCGAATCTATCTTAGCATCTTTCCTTTCGTTATCGGAATATTGTGAGGGAGTTTTATCCTTTACAACATCACCGATTTTGATAGTGGGTATGGTAAACCCATCTTGCACAAAGACCAACACTGATAGTCTCGTGATTGAAGGAAAGAGCGCATGGCGGATTTCCACCACAGATAGTTTGTGCCATCAAAGACTGGTGGAACATTAACATTAGCAGAATAATGTGTGTTTATAGTTCACGAAAGTGTCAAACACAGACAGTTACGTCCTTTACAAGGTGTTTGCCGGCTCTGATACCAACTGAAAAGGAGGGGATACCGAGATACACCACCAACTTTTAGTTTTCGTGAACCTAGTTGATTTACGGTTGTTTGAACGATCTCACAAATCAATATTTAAACAACAACCTGAGTATAGTTCAGAGAACCGAACCCTAACAAGAACGTCGTTCTTGTAGATCTCAATAGAGATGGATTCACTCAAAAGTTATGAATCAACAAACTTGCAATTACTTCAATTATATAGATCAGAGACAATACAATGCGGAAGGAATAAGTAATGAAAGACACAAGAATTTTGTTAACGAGGAAACTGCAAACTGGCAGAAAAACCCCGGGACCTCGTCCAAATGTAAACACCCTCAGTATTAGCGATATACAGACGCTAGCCTACTCTCAGACTTCAGACTGAACAGTATCGAGACTGAATTCTCCCTACAAGCAACTCAGCTACCAATGTGCTCCTATATCTCTTGGCTCCCGCAGAAACCTACGTACTTGATTCCCCTAGTTGACTTCCTTTACAAGCCTAGGAGTTGCTCCACTTCCCTTCGTGAAGACTAGCGCTACCCTGCCTCTAACAGGACGCCTAAAAGTATCCAAGTAATTAAACAAGAATACGATTGTGATTTCCTTTAGACTTAAAGTCAAGGTTAATGGAAATCGGATATGTTGAATAGGGCTTATATATTGATCTAGCCTAAACAACTTTACCTCCAAATGCTTGAAGAACTTAGTATGAACCTAGTTCGTGAATATGCGTTGGGAACTTCTAGGGTTTCCGGTTCAAGATCTACCTTACAAAGTTTTTATCAAATTTTGGTCGTGAAAAGATTGAAAATATTCAATCGACCCAAGATACAGGATCAGGAATTTGACTTACGACCTGTGCTTCACGATCCTCAAGTGAAATCTTTCAATAGTCGTAGTCCAAAAGGACTTCGAGATGACGACCAACCTTATCCAAGGATACACAGATGTGTAGAGGATTAAGATTGTATCTTGCAGAAGGTCATCTATTTATAGTGATCACCAAGGGAGGCTTTGCTTAAAGTTTAAGCAACCTTGAGTAGGGCTCAAGCAAGTTCCGGAACTAAGAAGGTCCATAGCTTGAATACCCGTTCTCAATCTTCTATTAACTTTGGACTAGGCCAATTGTTAAAGAAGACTCAACCTTGATTGAAGGTTTGACACTTCTGGTCCAAATCATGTTTGGACGTCGCTTTGCGACTTATGGTCCAAATACTTGTTTGAACATCGCTTAGATTAAGTATTTGAATTTCATGGGCCAAGTAATGACAAGTCCGAGAACTAATCATACCTAGACCGAAAACTTCAAGATATAAAAGTTGGAAGTTTTCGCATGGCTTATATGTACGCGTTCATAGAGCAGTCAAAAGGAGTTTAGGAGAATTCAGGAGAATCTGTAAACTCGTATGTATGCGTTCATAGAGACTTTGCTCGTTCTCTGAAATGCCATAAGCAACACATGTACGCGTTCACCGTTGGGGTCATTTCAGGAGACAATTCAACATACTCTACTTATACATATTATCAAGGATGTGACAAATGCAAAGGCGGAAATCCTAGAATACCTTTGGATCATATAAACAACATCATAGACTATTGGTATGATAGATATGGTAAATACAATACGGAAAGGAAAAACCTTTCTAACCTTTAGAGAGAACGTTATGATTTATCAAGTAGTAAGCTCGAGTCTTCGCCTTCAAAATTCTTCGTCTCGATTACCTAAAACTATCCTAGTCCGAGGTTGTACAGTAAACTTATCAAGGATTGTATTTTGTCTCATAAACTTGACAACTGACTTGAGATAGCGATATCAGTGGGTTCAACCGAGCAATGCTCTAACAAAAACAAATATTCTTCTCTTTTTGGTAACAACATATGAAAGTTTAAATAAAAAATGTTAAGTATTTCCTCACATTTTACACATTTCATACACTCCTCTTCATTAGCTAAATTGGTAGCCCTAAAAGTCTGCATTTTTCTGCAAGGAGAATAAAGATAATTAAGCTCTCTTTAAAGCTAGTTGTCTAGACCGTGCGTTCACACGGGCCCGAGTATCTACTTCGTGCGGCACTCCTTGTTTGCCAAGTGAGACCTGACATGATTTTGGTACATCGGTTTTTCAATAACCGAATCAGGAGCTGAACATAGCTCATGGTATAACTTATTGAACGAATTATGGCCTGAGTTTGGATCTCCTATTTTTTTTTCTTTTTTGTAACTATTGAACGAACCATGGTCTGAGTCCCGTAACTAAGCCATTGGAACATGATTCAAACATTGGCATCTCTGTTAACTTTGCATGCATGGCTCGCAGTTGTACTAAAAATAAGGCATACCAAGGTATTTTTATTCAGTTATTTCAAATTGAATTGATCATAGATAAGGTAACATAGTGCATAAACTGACATAATCAAAACACAGTAAGTAATACTCAAAGTTTAACTTTTGGAGCTATAATAATTGTTCAGATCTCCTTCCTTTTTTTGTTGCTTTCACCATCCTCTCCTGTTCCTCATCTTCGCAATTTCATCCTGATATCATGTTGCTAGTTTTTTTGGGTCTTCTGATTTTGGCAACACTATGGATCTCATATTTTTTGGTTCTTCGTTAGAGAGTGTAGCTCTCAATTCATCAGCGAGCTGTAGAGATATCCTCTCCTTTTCTCTATTCTGAAGTCGGAGCTCATAATAACTTTTGGTGGCCATGGTATCCTCTTTCTCCACCTGCAGGATTCATATCGCCACCTGCAGCAGCTCCTCTCACTGTATTCGAAACCCCACCTACAGCAGCTCCACTTACAGGATTAAAATGTCCACCTATAACAACTCCACTTACAGAATTCAAACCTCCACCTACAGCAGCTCCATTTACAGATTCACAACTCCCCCTACAGTTTGGAGTTTGGAGTTTATGGACCCATTCAAAACGTGAACTATGAACCATATGAGTTGTTCTAGAGTTTTCACTATAGGATAAGTAATGAAACTAAAAATCGCAAGCATTCTGAATACATAACAAAACAATACGAACAACGACAAATAGCCCTGAAATTTTATGCCTGGGGTTTCACGTCAAGGTTGTTCACTTACCTGGGTTCCTTCCGTGCTGGTTTGATTTTTTTTCCCGATTTTGCTGTAGGTTTTCTTTTATTCTGCGCTCTTCTCTAGTCTTATCTCTTCGTCGTGCATAATTTGATTCTCTTATTCCTCTCTCGTGCTGCTCCTTTCGGTCTCTCTACTGTTCCCTTCACCTTATTTGTGACAAAGATCTTGCCTGCAACGTGAGACCATAACGAATTTTCCGAATATCCTGAACACACGACAAAACAACCTGAACAACGGCCGAAATCTTACATTAGAGATTCCAGGCCACAGCTTAGATTGAGTGTCTCGCATGCTATCTTTTTCTAAATGATATTGCTTCAGACTCTCTCTCTCTCGTTGTCGCTCCTCCTCCCATCTTTGCTTCTTGCACCAAGGATCTTGCCTGCAATACAACCCAGTCAGGAATTGTGAGAAAGTATTGCTTGTACTAATCCCACAAATCAATGATTAAAACAAAACTGATTTTACCCTACGTTCATATTTGCCTGCACTGGTACATACACAGTCAGAGCTTCCCCTATGCTAGCTTGGAGTGCTGAACTTCTTTGTCTCTTTGGAAAACTGCGACACATATTTTTTCAAGAACTTTCTTGGTTAATCAAAAAAAAAAAATAAGACAACTATGTTTCTGCCAAATAGCTATGGATATAAATCATCCAAAGACGCACCTCTTGTCGTTCCCGTAGTTTGAAAACCAAATTGAGCAAAATGAGCTCCAAAACCAATTCGTGCAAAGATCAATCTGCTATGGTATATTCAGCTCAACTTTATTGAAGGCCTCTAAGCGCATCTAAGAAACAGATGCCAAATACACCCTATTTACATAAAGAGTCTCATTTAGAGGAAAAGAAATATCCAACGGTCACGAATGACTCAACCTAAACAATCAAATACACAATATTTGGCAGAGAGATGTTTACCAACCTAAACAATCAAATGACTCAACCTAAACAATCGAATGACTCAACCTAAAGAATTATTTACCAATTCGTGCAAAGAAATATCCAACGTTCATTGTATTCATGTTGTTCTTCCTCTGGACGCTCTCTCTGCAGTCTCATCTCTTCATTGTGCACAATCGATTCCCGCAATTCTCTCTCATGTTTCTCGCTTCGCTGTCGTTCAGGTTCCCTTTGTATTTGTTCCTGATCTCCACGTCCCCTTTGTGCCAAGCTCTTGACTGCAATATGAGACAATAACAAAAAGAATGAAATCACAGGATATTACACATGAATAAATGTGTAATTCATTTCTAAAGACGAAAGAAAAATAATTTCAGTAGTCTTTGCTAAATGTGATCCTCTATGCTGTCTTCTTTCTGTTTCATTCCACAGAAAAATTTATTCCTAAAGACGAAAGGAAATAATTTCAGTAGTCTTTGCTTTCTTAAACTAACTATTCCAATCATGATACTCAGATTCGTCAAGCTTCTTGTACGCCAGTGCCAATGTTTGCAAACCACATTCTCCATAGACATTCAGACGCTCACTTCTTTTACGCTTCTTGATGCTGCACAATTCAAGAACATAAATATTCAGCTTATTTGATGCTTCTTGATATATCTGTTTCAATGGACAACATAGAGGATCACACATGTTGCACCTTCGCAAAAGCGAAGAACTGGTTCATCCTCATCGCGAACAATTACGAACATTCTCTTTCTCTTGTTATCATACTCCATCAGGTGTGACATTTGTACCACCTGAAATTTAAGTTCTGAAGATTAAAACCATAACTTAATTGAACATTCCCGTAAACTAACAATTGAAGAAAACCGGCATGTCTTTAGACCACTGTCTTTTTAATTGGGCTTTTTTGATTGTGTTCTACTGCACAACTCAAAGCCACACTCTCTCGATGCAACCATAAATGCTGCTTCATCTGGTGATTCAGCCTCATAGGTATAACCACCAGAAGAATAATGCAACGAAAATTGCATGAGACTCTTGCAACCAATTCTCATTCATCAAACGGTATCCTCAAAACTTTCAATTATTACCTAATACGATGTTAGTGTAGAATTGATGGTTGATTAGCTTTTCAGGTTGGTTTCCATTTGTGGGAATCGAACCCACATTCTCGAGGCAGAATGCCATGCGCTCTACCAATTGAGTTAAAATGGAAGAATGATGGTATGGGAAGCTATGGACATTACACAGAGAACCCTATGATAAAAAAAAAATGATTTAGAATTATTCGAGAGTTTCCTGTTACAATTTATAAAAACCCAAATTTCTTTGGTAGAACAAAACTGACTAACCATTACTTGAGTAAAAAGTACATTAACACAGAGTTAAGTATACACAGGCTCAAGGCTATGTATATGAAGCCCTGAGCAGTAGAACAAAAATCAAGATAATATAGAAGACAAGGAATATAAAGAAGAGACAGTTACCTGAGTTAGTATTTGATTTGAGATTTTGTTATTTGAAGAGTTCCCAATATAGACAATATTGGCCAGCTCATGTTCAAAAAGTACTTTTACCAATGTTATCTTGAATTGAGCCTGTTTCCAGTACACTTTTTAACATCCATGGCAATTCTTTTCACTAATATATTTCATAAGTTACAGCAAACTGCTAACATGCATGATGCAGCTGAACCCCTTCAAATGTATTCTTCATCATTACTTAATGTATAGCCCCCATATATAAAGCATCAACATGATTGATATGCCTAATAATAAGCCTTCCAGGATGACCATGTAAAGATGCTAAATCGAATCACCTTTCAAGAATGCACAAATCTCGGCACCATCCACAAACAAATATCCAAATTTCGTTACAAATTATAACAAAGAATGCACAAACCCCTAATTAGATGCCTGGATATCTCTTAATTTTTGAATATATAAAAATGTATACATCCGGAAATCAAACACTGAATCAACAGTCACACTGCAACTAAACACATCTTTTTAAGGTTTATAAGGATAACTTAGACTAAGATAGATGAGAAAACTCCAAGTTTCGCATCAATTAGATAGACTCAAGAATAGAAGTTACCACGTACCCGCAAAAGCAAGGTTTCAAACACTTGTAACATGTTAAATTACCAACTTTAAGTGAGGTACATTTTCGAAATCAGAACTAACAGTGTAAGGATCACGAACAACACAACCTAATTAAGTTTTCCAAGTTACTAACAAACCTGAAGCTCCCATTATAACACCACTTTCATCAGCATCACCACTCCCTATACTGCAACCAATTTAAATTTTTATTATAATGTACATAACACAACCAATTGTATACACTACTATGCAGTCCATATTTCAGAGTTTACCTCACAAATGATCGACACTCTTATGAGTTCCATCACTACGATGTAGACCTGAATCAAATTTAATCCATCAGTCATTGAAGCAATGGGTAACTGGTAATGTAGAAAGGAGAAACTCAATAAAAATACTGTTAGTACTGATATGAAGACGATACACATTTATATCACTATTCCTGGTTATTGCTTTGGTCTTGAATGCTGTCAACTATCTCCGGGTACCATGACCGGATGTTGATGTCCCACAGATAGTCTCACCACGTTTGTGCATGCCATTTACAGACTCTAGTGTCAGCAAAACAGTATTTGAGCATAGAAACCATTGGATTTACCCTACATAAGCCAATTCCCTTGTAAGTTGATGATCATGTTACGATGCACAACAACAAAACATGATTTTGAGCATAGAAACCACTACATTTACCCTACGTATGTAAGCGAATTCCCTTGTAAATTGGTGATACTATACACAACAGCAAAACAATAGTTTGAGCATAGAAACCACTGTATTTACCCTACATATTAAGCTAATTCCCTTGTAAATTGGTGATACTATTAGGCTAATGCACAACCATTAACACTCTGCCAGTGATACTCATTTTCATAATACAGGGATTTGTGTGTACTAATGATATCAAACAACCTCCCATATCACTACGTCAAATTCAGGGCATCCCCAACCACACGTAACAAACCATAAATCAATATCCTTGCAACTAAATATCATATTAAAACAAAAACTAAATGGAAAACTAAAAATGAAAAGAAAAGAGAAGAAAAGTTAAGTATCGATACCTGTAAATCACGACAAAAATGACAAATTCAACCCCACACATTCCTCAACTCTAAAATTTTGGAGTTGTGGCGCTGTTGTTTCTTATGTAAAGATTTGTATTACATTTTCTGCAGAGATCATTGATATTGATTAGATCACTGACTTTCCAATGCGGAAAAGATAGGGTTTACGCAGCTTAACGTCATATCCGCATCAATGTTTTCGCAATAGCTTCTCTTGTATTGAGTGCACCGATACAAATTCAAATAAGTTTTCCCAGAAATCAGCCCGCAAGCAAGGGATTCCAGGATCAGTTCTCAAATCCATCAACTGGTTAAAGCACCATACTGTAATTTTGTAGTGCCAGTATCTGCTCACTCCAGAAATTGGCTGAAACCAAAGGTGTCACGTGGCATAATTCATGCAAATGTAACCTAAGCAATAAATGCAAGGAAATCTTCACGCTGATCAGATCACACTTCATTCTTATACCCGACAATGAACCTCGTCCCATGGCTCAGCCCGATGTCTTGGTGACCTGCCACTTTGCTAAACCTCCAGAATCGAAGCCTGGTGGACAAAAATACCTGGTCATGAGTGATTTAGGTGGTGGTGATTGGTAGCTAATGTTTTTGTATGTACAGTGGGCACGATGGTGATTCAGGTGGGTCTATAGTGGTGGCGACGGTGATTCAGGTGGTGGTTATTGGTTTTTAGTGGTGGCGACGGTGTTTCAGTTTATGGGTGACAGTGCAGCCGGTGTTTCAGGTTATGGGTGACAGTGCAGCCGGTGATTCAGGTGGGTTTATAGTGGTGGCGACGGTGATTCAGGTGGTGGTTGTTGGTTTTTAGTGGTGGCGACGGTGTTTCAGGTTATGGGTCACAGTGCAGCCGGTGATTAAGGTGGCGGTGTGGTAGAGTCTGATGTGTTTTTCTTTGTGGCACGTGAAGACAATGTTTAAGGGGAGAGGTTAGATGGTTGTTGGCGGTAGCACGTGCGGATAACACTGGGTAGCTAAGTCAGGTTGAGTTAAGTGGTGGGGGTAGTGAAAAAGGAGGGGTACCGAAATACTACCAACTTTTCGTTTTGGCTCGTGAGTCTTATGGTTAAAGTCTGGACGATCTCAAAAATCAATATCCAAACCTCTAACTGGAGTTGTTAAGACCTCGACAAAAAATAATTTGGAGTCAACTCGACAGTTAGGCAATAACGTACTACTTGGTGCTTTAATTATAAATCAGAGTTATAATGCGGAAAGTAAAAGCACACAAGACACCAAACGTTTTTTTAACGAGGAAACTGCCTTACAGAAAAACCTCGGGACCTCGTCCAGTTTGAACACCGCCCAGTACAAACTGACTACAAACAGTAGCCTACTATAAGACTTCGGTCTGGGATGTAGCAGAGACCAACTCAAGCCCTCCAAGCGAATTGGCTACTGTCGCCTTCCTTACGTCTCTGGATCCCCCACAGATCGTCATGCACTTGATTCCCCTAGCTGACGTCCGTTACAGGCCTAGGAGTTTCTTTGACCGATGTCAAAGGCTTGTGTCAGCAATACTGGCTTTTAAACCAAACTGTTGACGTATGGTGTAACTGTCCTCTATCAGTTTACCATACACAAGATGACTTCCTTCGGATTGTTAAATCCAGGTCATACGGAAATCTACTTCTTGAATCGGGGCTGACAAGCAAACCAAGTAAGCAATGCCCAATCCGAATCTACCTCAGTTATACACGAAGAACCACTTAAGGAACTTGTATAACCGGAGCTAACTAGGTCTTACAACACCGAGTGCAGCCATGCGTTGCTACCTTTCCAACCTTGTTGAGTAACGTATCAGTTCTTGAATAGCCGTATATCAGAAGAGACGGACTTTAGAATAGACAAGAACGTAATCAGGTTACCAAGGTTACAGGTTAATCCGATTTCAACCAAAGATGGTTCAATCTCCTACCTGTGCTTCCCAACTCTCTAAGGAAGTCTTTATAGTCGTAGGGAGTTCTCAAAGGAGCTGCAACCTATAGAGGATGACTATACCACAATAAGCATTCACCGAAGTGAAAAGAGTTTACGCTATCTTCCCTAAGGACCTTCACGTATGCTTGATGCTTGCGGTATCTGTCCGTAGACACATCTATTTATAGCACTCAATAAGATAGGTTGCTTTGGAATAAAGCAATCAATTACTTGTCCCACAAGTTAGGGAAACCCTAAACTTGACAACCAAGTAATTAGAGATTAATCTCAATTGGAATTCTTTTTAGAATTATCTCCAAGTGTTTTGTTAGCTCTAAAACACATCAAGATAGAAATCCAACAGACCAGAGATAATCTTATCTTATTGACTCATTGAGGATCGTTAGATGGAACACAAAAGGTCTTTATGTTTTACACAAGTCCATCTAAGAGATAAAGGAGTTTTGGAATTTGACTCAGGGTGAAATTCTAGGAGAATATTCACTAAATCCGACACCAGTAAGATAGCTACCGTCAGGTTCACGTACCAGTACGTGAACCAAATAGCCATCTCGAACTCAGGGAATTTCCGAGTGTCTGGTACGCAAACCGGTTCGTGAACCGTGCGCCTGTCAGATTTCGTCAAATCTGGATTCCGCTGGAAGTACTGGGCTGAGCCAGAACTTAGACGTGAGAACGTCCTCAGCTGTGATCCATGGACTCTTTGCTCAAGAGCACTCCTTTAGATTCATCCATATCCAATTAACAGTTTGCAAGCAAACCATTGTAATGGACATATGGCACCGAATCTGTCTCATACATTCTTGACTCACAATATTTCTGGGATCAAACACTGGTCGTGACACAAGGCCACGTTACGCAAGAATACATCTCAATCGCTATTATCACTACTAAAGTAGTCGACTACATTTCGAAAGAATAGATGAAGTAGAAATAGAAGAATATCCATAAAGTCATAACTCCTACTAACCTTTTATCGATGAAGAATAATTGATGTCTTCTTTGTCTTCACAGTCTTCGTCTTCAAGGTCTCTACTACTTTGTCTATATCCCATTTCCGAAATCTAAACTCTAGTAGGCTAAATCAAGAATTGACTTTTGACACCTAAAACTGGCAACTAGCTTGACATACCAATGCTAGTGGGTTTGACCGGAAAATGCCCTAACAATCTCCCCCTTTGTCAATTTTAGTGATAAAATCAATTTACATATGAATTCAAATAATATACAATGAAGTACTAACCAGATGTAGTTCTTGATTTCTTGAATTCTTCAACTTCTCCTTTGAGTCTTGATGTGTTCATTAAACTCTTGTTGATGAATCGGTAGTCAGCAGTCACAACATAACCAGCTCAAACAACCATAAAGGTACGCTTAAGCTTACGTGGGTTTGCTATGCTCATCCCACATGTTGTTTGTGCGTAAGAGTAAGAATCAGAGCAATCTTTGAAGTTGGTGTATCAGAACTTCTAAAGTGATTCTACTCATTCTTGATACGAAGCATGATCTCAGCTTTAATTACTCCCCCTTACTTGATACTTTGTGAAAAGCACAACAAGTAAGCACATGATGTTCTCCCCCTATGGTTATGCACGGTAATGCAAACAACCACAAGAACAAGAATCATATGTATTCTCCCCCTATTTGTCACAAAAATATGACAAAGTAGTTTGAGACTAGGGTTTCATACACCTATAAGAACAGGTGAAGCCAAGAACTCGCATATCAAGTTAAAGATGGTATACTTAGGTAATCTGAACAACATGATTCCTGAGTTCTCACCTTTTGGAGAAATAAAGATACACTTTCTCCCAATATTCCACATCCACGCTCCCCAAAAAGATTTGTTATTAAGCGCAAGTTCAATAAAGAACTCTCCCCCGTGTGGTGTTATTCAGTAAAGAACAACTGACAAAGACTAACATGGACAAGAAAAATTGAATGTTATCCAGTTTTGCTTTGTTAATAATCTCTTTTCTTGGCCATTTTCTAAGAAATAAGAGTACGATCACAAAAAGTTTTCTCTTCTTAAAACAAGAAGGTAATAAAACTTTTGTGATATCTATGACTTTGATATAATCATCACTATAATAGCAATGAATAAAGTCATGTTGGCAATACACACAGCATGATCAGGAAGATCACGTATTGCCCTCTAAGATACACAACTTGTGTTAACAAAGATTGATTTAATCTTAGAGTAAAGGCTTAACTTTTTCACATGGAGTTTCACCAATAAGTGTGAATAAAGTTTTCCTTGGAACAAAGATCACCTTGGACTTTATGAGTTCCAGGAGTCTCAGAGTTTAACCTGTGTGAAATTCTGGAAGAATATTCACAAATCTGAATAACAGCCAAAAGACTCGATTTAGAGGTTTGTGTAGGTACACGAACTTAAATGAGCTTTGGAACTCAGGAGTCTCCGAGTTTCTGTTTCGTGTACGGTTCGCGAACCGGCCACCTTCAGATTAGGTTTAACTCATAATGATCCTATAACCGTAGTACACCAAGAAGGTATACTCACATAACAAGAATGTCATGTCGGTAGGATTCACTCTTTGTTCAAAACAAAAGTCATAGACTTTGTTTGCAACTTGTATATTTAAGAATCCTTAAAACCAAGTTGAGTTAGAGAAACATGAAAGATACACATTCATATTCAAGGATTTGACAACCTTTAAAGAAATGAATATTAACTTGATCAATGTTAACATACCTTTATGTAATCTCCAACCGGGTCTGTGCCCTATTCTTGTGCTTTACCTCACCGTATCATTCAAAAGGGCACTACATGGTGAGGCCGCACAAACACAATCAAGTTGTGTTAGAGTGAACAATTTCGTGTTCACCTTTGGTAGTTAAAACAGGAACTACTACATCACTGGGTTTTTCACCAGAAGTAGTCTTTGGCTTAGATTTCTTTGCCTTACCCTTTTTCCTGTTTTTCCCTTGTAACCCAAGCATTTCATGATGTAATTTAACCATACCAAGTATTTGTTGGTTAAATAATGCACTATTTTTCATGAATTCTCTTAGGGTAGCCTCACTAGGGTGATCATTCCCTTTGGCATTTATTGCTCTATTAATATTATAAGCAATATGATATTTCTTCCCATCTTTCTCATCAAGGTTACTTGAGAGAGAATTGGATTGACTATCCTTTTGCAGGTTAGTTGATCTCCAATTGGGAACATCAGATCTAGTCTTTGCTTGTACAAAGTTGTTTTCCTTTCGGTAATTATGACGATTACGAGAGGACTTTGTAGAGCGTTTATAGGCAAAACTAGGCTTGTCATAATTCTGTTTCTTATGCCTAAAGGTTGGACGTTCACAACCTGGATCATTAGAAGATGCTCCGTTGTTGTTAGGCTTGATGTGAATCTCCAAAACAACAGGAATAATCGAGCCATTGGTTTTCTCATTCCTTTTACGGAATCTGCAGCTTCTAGCCAAGTGACCTTTACCACCACAATAAAGGCAATTTTTGGTAACAAAAGGAGTGGGATGCTTGTTGTTACCTGGACGTGCGTGTGGAGCTTGATAAATCTTGCGCTTCTTCTCCTTGACTGGCTGTAGAGGTATATCACCTTGGGGATCACTAGTAGCCGGTTGAGAAGAATCCTTAGCCTTGACAAATTTCACCTCTTTGTTATTACTTGGAGCGTCTATTCCTTTATAGCCCAAACCTCGTGTGTCACGATGATTTTTACTCGCTCCTAACAGTGAGGTTAATTTGTCAGAGCTATTGTTCAACTCTTTCAACGTCTTGATTTCGGCAAAGCATTAGCCAGATTAACTTCCGAGCTATTATTCAACTCTTTTAATGTCTTGATTTCAGCAAGAGCATTAGCCAAATCAGTTTCCAGACGTTTTTCCCTAGTAAGAAAAGTGTTTTCTTTTTCTTCGAAACACTTTTGTTGAGTGACTATCTTAGCATCAGATGCAATAAGCTTTTCATTCAACTCACAGAGACTATGATGAAGATTTTCCCTTTCCAGTTCTTTCGAACATAACTCTTTGTCAAGATCTTTTACTTTACTATTGAGAATATCAAAAGAAATATAAAGACCTTGATAGCACCTTTTCAAATTCTTATTATCTCGAGAGAGTTGAGACAGAATTCCAAGGAGCATAGAGTTGGGTGTGCTCTTCAAAGAAGGAGTTAAAACCTTAACGATAGCTGAAACATCCTCTTCTACTTCTCTCTCAAAGTCTGAATCGGGATCATCATCCATATGAATGTTCTTTTGGAGGACGGATTCCCAATCTTCAGACTCTACATCATTAACAGGAGTATCATGTCTAGTAGATCCAATCAGGGCTTGTTCAGTCCTTGATTGCGAAGAAGAAGTATCGTTAAGATTTGGTTCAATAGTGTTACCGCGGTCCACTTCTGCATGCATAACAAAAGTGCCTCTGGATAGTACGTTACAAGCGTTTATGCTTTGATCCATTACTCACAAGCCTAGATAAACACAGACAGTTACGTCTTTAATGTGTTCACCTGCTCTGATACCAACTGAAAAAGGAGGGGTACCGAAATACTACCAACTTTTCGTTTTGGCTCGTGAGTCTTATGGTTAAAGTCTGGACGATCTCAAAAATCAATATCCAAACCTCTAACTGGAGTTGTTAAGACCTCGACAAAGAATACTTTGGAGTCAACTCGACAGTTAGGCAATAACGTACTACTTGGTGTTTTAATTATAAATCAGAGTTATAATGCGGAAAGTAAAAGCACACAAGACACCAAACGTTTTTTTAACGAGGAAACTGCCTTACAAAAAAACCTCGGGACCTCGTCCAGTTTGAACACCGCCCAGTACAAACTGACTACAAA
>JAJJMA010224416.1:0-20514 GCA_023529015.1 Papaver nudicaule
TCAATTAACTTGAGGTCGACTAAGTTCCTAAAGAGACTAGGATACACCTGTATCACTTCCACATCCCCATTTCCACGGAGTAATCTTCACACCAATCACAAGAGTAGTTGGGGTCGTAGCCCGGCCAATATGCACTATACGACAATGGAGGTATTGGGCAACCCCACTTGAGCTTGAGACCGATGAAATGATTCTTTTCAACAAAGGCAATAAAAAGCCTTCTACCCCTCAAAACTTCATCACAAGGAACTCCCGGAGGTGCATAAGTTTCACTAAACCCAACGGAGAAATTGTGGACGACGCAATAAAATGTCTCCGCGATGAGGAAACCACAAATGGGAAACTTCATCCAATAATCCCTTGTAAGCACATCACTACCTAGTAGACGCTTTCTCATATTCTCATACTCCTCCTCTACTCCTTCGTCGCCTTTATCCCCACCTCTCAACATTGTGTAGTAAAAAGAACGGTTGCGTTCCCAAGTTTCGCACAACTTCTCGCGAATATACATGCACACGTCCCACTTGTGCCTATCCTTAAAATCAAAAGGTCCCAAATGCTTCGCCACAACGTGAAAACCAAAATTTCCATCTTTTGGTACATCTTCTATGCTCTCAATATGGTTGTGGATGATAGGTGGAAGCCAAGCCAAATAGTCGTCTTCCTCATTCAATTCAACCTTTTTCTTTTTAAAACAAGAAGGAATCCATCCCCATGTTTCTATTTTAGACTTCGGCAAAGACTCGTCTTCCTTGATGTATATCTTCGCCAAAATGCCTTTCCCTTTCAAAGCTAAAGTACTTTGTTGTTGTGGAAGTGTTGAAGGGCCACTTAAGCGACTTTTCTTACTTGGATTACTACCACTTACCTTCATCCCCGCGGCCTTCGATAAAATGCCTTTCCCTTTCTTTGCTAAAGTACTTTGTTTTTGAGGAAGTGTTGAAGGACCACTCGATGTTGAAGCTCCATCCCTAGTTGAACAACTTCTCTTGCTTGGATTACTATCACTTACCTTTATCCCTTCCTTCACCAATGCTTTTCTTTCCTCATCATACTTTGCTTGGACATGTTCAACTCCGGATAGATCTCTACCCGTTGACAATATAAAGGAGTTAAGCTTCCGTTTCTTCTTTTTCGTAACCTTGGTACTTTGCCTACCCTTTTCGTATCCTTCAATCGGTTCCAAAACATCGGCAATGGTATATTGTTCCAAAAGTGGCTTCAAACCATCCATTATCCTTTGCTTTTCGATATCATTCATGTAATCAAACTTCTCAATTAGAGTTCTTCCAAATGGTGTGGCCCCAAACCCTTCCGCTACGCGATCGGTAGGACGAGGATGGAAACACAATTGCTTCCAATGAGGATCTATAGCATCCAAAGGTATCACTTTATCCTTATACCCGGCACACATATGTGGACATGGAAGTCCCATTGTTGTCTTTATCGGACAAGTACAATTTGCTCTTGGCTTATACTTATGCTTCACCGCCAATGCCACTTGCTCCATCACCATCTTAATACACAAATGGGAGACATTCAAACTTAAATGCCTTATCCATGTACACTCCTTCCCATTGAGAAGACGTTTTTCGAACTTGCATACGTTGAGAAGACTTTTTTCGAACTTCGTATTGATGTTTATAATATCACTTCTATGATACTCACGTATAGCATCAAACACGGTGACAAATGTGTCACGACATCCAAAAAGATTTACCTTCAACCGGTGGTGAGCCGACTCACACATACTTGTTGCTTGGTTGTCGAAGTGTTTAATCTTGTTCGTAAACATATGCACGAACTTTTGCCGGTGCTTCAATACTTTATCTAAGTAGGGCATGATTTCTGGGTACTTGTTAACTCCCCAATGATCAACCAAACGTTGGTAATTCCGGTTGTAAATCGCCAAGGTTTTGGAAAAAACCAATGCTTCCCAATGTGTCGTGAATAATGCGTACTTATCTTGCTTGTCGGCATAATCCTCAAGGAACTCTTCTTTCTTGGCTTCTCGCACTTCCACCGGTAACTTTGAAATCTTCTCTAGTTCACTTATCTTCTTGAAAGGTTGAATAATCGGATGAAATTTCTTCTCCACATTCTTAGCTATGTGAAACGTACAAAGAAAGTTAACGGCGCCGGGAAATACCTTTGTTATAGCCCACATCAATGCATTCTCATTGTCGGTTACTATCACCCTTGGAAGCTCTTCCTCGTATAGAGATTTAACTCTCTCTAACGCCCATTTGTAACTTGCCTTCTTCTTGTCTCTCATGAAAACGAAAGCCACGGTGAAGGGTGACTTCGTCGAGGTATGGCCAACAACGTTCAACAATGGCATCTTGTACTTATTAGTCTTGTAAGTACAATCCATAATAAGAACTTGTGGAAAGCATAGAGCCAATTTGAGACAATCCGGATCGACAATTAATAGGTGAGTGACTTGTCTAAACTCATCCAATTTAAAATCCGTGGTGTAACCATTCGCCCTTGCCACTTGACACAATTGTTGCATCACATTCCTTCCTTGTGTATCTCTAATTTTTATTTGCATCCTTGCGTTGTAAATGGTTTGTCGTGTTGACTTGTTGCTTGGATCGTCCAACTTCAACTTGGTAAGAATGTGACGTACTCCAATTCTTGCTTTAGACATCCGTTCAACTTGCAACTTTTCATGGGGTTTAAGCCTTCCGATCTTGGGGTGTCCGTGAAAATCAAATGGCCGTCGATGGTTATGACGACAATCCATGGTAGCATTCATGGCCCAATATTTTTCGTAACTCAAAAAGTTGAAAACTAGCTTGAAAGGACATCCTATCTTCTTTGTTTTAGTCTTATAAGGGATCCGGGATAAGGTCTTCACATACACATAACCCTTCTTGTATTTATTTATATCTTTTCCGCTTGTCTCACAAACCATCACCAAACGGTTTGGTTTGGTTTCTCTACCGATTACAACTGCACACATTAGTTCTCTTGCTTGTTTCTCAACCCATGCTATGACTTCTTCCCTAGAATACCATGTCTACATTTGTAAGAAAATAAAGTATTAGTTAGAGATTATTCTTAAGGAAATAAGGTAAGAAAATAAAACTATTAGTTACCTACCAATCCAATCCCTTTCAAATAATGCTCTCTACAATCTTCGTGAATGGGCCGAGAGAGAGCTCTTGATTTACATGGTTTGCGAGTGCGACCTATAAAAAAAATTGAAAGTTAGAATCAATTTCAGCTCACTCGATAAACTACTATTCTGGGCCGAAACTGGTTCGGCTTTCAGGGTATTCACGTATCTTTGAGCCGAAACTGTCTCTGTGGTTTCCATATATTTTCAAAATTTTAACCTAGATTCGGCTCAGATATTGAAATTATTGTATGGGCCGAAACTACATATTTCTCAGAAATATACAGGTGGTTTCGGCGCAGTAAAGATATGAAAAAGCTCAGCCGAAACTGTTTCGGCTTGCGCATTGTTCAAAGTTTCCTAGCCGAAAATCTTTCTGGGCCCGCAAAATACTCAAAAAATTCTCATCTTTTCATGGATTCGAGTTATAAAAACGAGTATAAACAAGATTTATAAGAATACCTGTGTATTAGAAGGATTGGGTTCATCATAAATCGGCTCATCAACCGGATTTGGCTCATAAAATCCATCTTCATCTTCAAAATGAGGTCCTCCAAGAGATGAAGAATCAACCATTAAACGATTGTTGTTGTTGTTGTTCTTGCCAGGAACTAACATGTAAGGATTTTCCAAAGGATTATCCATCTCCGAATCACTTGATTCACCCATGTTTAACACAAAAATCACAAATTTAGGTTTTTTTTCCCCTTCTTCTCCCCCCAAAACCCAAGATAATTCTCACCCAAAAACAAAAAATCAGATTTTAGGTTTATATTTAATTTAACTAAAATCATTAGTACTAATCATTATCATTAGTGTTAATCATAAAAATTAGTGTTAAATCAGTCCAAGGGTAGATTAGCATTTTTTTAAAAAAATAATGACCATTTTGTCCCCGTTTTGTCACGTAGCGAGAGGCCGGAAAACACGGTTCTTTAATATAGAAGAGAAATAAGGGACAAGCTAAACCACAAATACAAGCCACAAACACTTTAATATAGAAGGAAAAGAAAAACACCCCACACAGAGACATGGAGGATGTGTAATAACGGTACAGAAATCATCATCACTAGCAAACATTGACACTGAAAGTAAAGAACCACCAACTGTGAAATTAAACACAAGTTAGATTGTACACCACCCTTCAAAGGAGCAGAAATCTTATGAAGATTTGAATATCCACAACCTTGTCATGAGATGGGTACTAACTAATTGTGCTAGGCAGTTGTTGGTATATCAATAGTAGTAGAGTGCTACAACTACTTTATTGTGGATAGATATGTAATAGATACTAGAGCCATTCTTAATTTTGTTTGTAAGATACTTAAGATATTATCTTCTTCTGCCTCCAGTGCCACTCTCCCTCTGGCAGTTGAAGTACACAGCTGCAACAGGTAACCCAAGATTGTGAATTTCAGCAAAATCTCTGGTGTTGAAGTTTTGACGCCACCCTGGAGCATATACAGTTTGACGACCGAGTTGTCGGAATAACACGTAAACAAATCGGTGAATCCCCACAGTTGGCCTAGGTGCTTCATATGTTACAATTTCTTGTCCTGTATATTCAACAAAATTCAGATTTACATAAGAAGAGGTAACTTGTGAACAAAAAAATTACTGTGACAGAAGAAATCTAAGGAGTGAATAATCACTCCATCAAATCAAATCAGACTGAAATCCAAGGAGTGAATAATCACTGAATCTATATTTCCACTGTCATGATGATAAGTTAGACTATTGTAGTACGGCTTCACTTTGGAACTCGGAATCAGACTCGTGTGCACTCTGGCAAATCTGAAACCGACCTACTCAATGATAGTACCTTTCTTTTCTATTATGGCTTATCATTCTGAAAATGTAAGGGAATCCTCTTGGGTGATGTTTAATTTCTGAGTTGGAGTTGGACCTACTTCCTACCCAAAAAATTCATAGCTTTTCTTAGGAGTTAGGACTTTCTTTTGATTCTTAGTACACATATAAAACAGATGAATTTTCAAAGAGTCAGATTTTGAGAGCCACTTGGGACCATATCTACAGCACTTTTCTCGTGAGAAACAAAACTAAGCAAACCATTTTCTTTTTTCAAAACAATTATTTTGCAATAAAATATGGAGATATATACTGAATTTGTTCTTGCTTGGCCAATGTCATAGCGGGAAAGTCATTGGAGGATAGTACCAATGACCTGAGTTTGAAATTCATTCATCACCAATTACGGATGAAACAATATTGTTTGT
This sequence comes from Papaver nudicaule, assembly GCA_023529015.1. Lineage (NCBI taxonomy): Eukaryota > Viridiplantae > Streptophyta > Magnoliopsida > Ranunculales > Papaveraceae > Papaver > Papaver nudicaule. Next base: position 5,362 of record JAJJMA010224416.1, read on the forward strand.
TCTTACTCAACACGATGAAAAACAGTTTAAAAAAACATGATGGAAAATAAATCATTTTTCAACTATAAAATTTCTTAAACTCAACACCAAATCAGTAGGGGGCTAAAAAAAAATGGGTTGGAGGAAATAATGGATTTTTAAACACGAGATTGTGAAAAAAAAAAATCCATGAGCATGTCGGCCAATAACTGGCTCCGCCTGACTTCAATCCAAACAAATTCATGCACCGACTTCAACCGTGAGAATCAAAAGAATTTGTGCAATTTTTATCCAACTATTTGTTTTGGAAAAAGAGCAAAAGGGAAAAGGGAAAAGAAAAAAAAAAAAAAGAGAAAAAGTGCAAATAGATAACCAGCCAAGACAAGAAAAGACACATCTCTTTTTTCCTTTAGGAATATATGGTACGGTACGGAAGTTTAGACTTTAGACTTGCACCAATCAAAAAATAAATAAAAATTCTGAGTTGCAAAAGTGCATAGGATTTCTTTTCTTTTCAGCTAGCTTTTGATTGCTTACCATAAGTTGCTCCTGTTGTTCCTGGGATATCAGTAACCAACCTAAAATCAAACAAATCATGAGATCAGTCGAATATACTGGTGTAGATAAATACAGTAAAAACATAGGAAGAGATTATTGTGCAGTATAAAAATAAATATGGAAACCATTTAAATTTGGATAAAAGATACTGCAAACTCAAGAAATCAAACAAGGGTGATTTAGACTGCCAAAAAAGTGAGACAGGTGGTTCTTTGATCACTCTCTCTGGCTCACAGAGATGCAACCTCATCAACTGCTCCAGAGACGTACACACACACCTCAACGTTTTGTTTTTTTTTTCTTTTGAAAGCTTCATTTCCAAACAATTAATTATTTCTCTGTTCTAAACTAGTACGTACTAGCATGGACACGTGCATGGTAAGACTATGAGAGTTGAACGTACCAGTGCAAATATTCTCTTAAACTAGGATCACTTGGGCTAGGTGCATCAGGGTCTACCATAACCTGCAATTAATATGATCATGTAGTTAGTAAGTATTTGATTAAACAACTCAGCTAAAGACTAATTAATTAATTAATTAATTAACAAAAGGCAGAAACAACAGAAAGAATCATGAGGAGATTCAAACTAGAAAGGACTTGCTACATATGTGCATGGTTAATTCATGCATATATTTAGGATTCATGAAGCTAGCTAGCTCCAACATCAGAGTTGAGGAAAAAGAGAGAGTAAGTAACCAGTAGTATACCAGAGTGTAAAAGGTCCTCAAGTCATCACCACCGATTTCAACTCTTGGTTGATTCACAACAGCAGAAGGCTTAATCTCACAACCATTAGTGACATCCCTAGAAGTATACGATATCCTAATGGGTATTGATCTATGAAAGGGGTCTAATACATCCCCTACAACCCTCCCTACTACCAATGGATCTCTTGGTCTTGTCATGGTGATCTCTCTTTCTTATCAAAGCTAGCTAGAGATCACAGAGAGATCTAGAATGATCAGAAATGAAAATGAGAGTATTAGCTAGCTAGATATGTTTTTTTTTTTTTTTGCTTACTTGTTGCAGGGAATACTAGTTGCTAGCATTGTCTATATATATAGGTAAGATACATTTGGAGGGTGGCATAAAAATTCTCAGATGTTATCTTCTTACTTTCAATAATGAAAACCTAGGTTAGAAGTAAATAGAAGCCCTCATGTGGTGTGTATCTTCCTCCCTCTCTTACCCTGGTGGTCCTAAGACTAACACAAGCCAATGGCCATATATATTCTGATTCAGCATTATATTTTGCTTCCTTGTGATTTGTTTTGAGATCACATGTACTAGTGCATCCATGTGGATCGAACCATAGATTTACAAATCCATTTCTTTCCTCTCCTTTTGCCACTTGGCGTCGAGACATTCGCCAACTAGTGTGTTTTCTTCTTTATCCCTAATAAACAAATTCGATTCACTAGGTAGATATAACACATTGTACGGCATTAGACTTGTCGATTTTTGTCTGCGTCATCCTCTTCACTACTACGCATAGTTTGGCCATGTCATTGGACAAAAAAAAATGTAGCTTTAGCAGGTCTCGAAAGTGTATCATGGATTTATCGCCATGGTCATGTTTATGCGAATAATAAAAATATCATTTTTTTTCTAGGACAATAGTAAATTTATATATATATACTGTAACACCATTATCCAATGATGTACTTGATCAGTTGACACGTGGCCAGGACTCACTTAAAATTTCTCATAGTATACTAAGTTAGTAGCGAAAAATTCAATTGAGAGTTATGGAAACAGAGCAAAAACCACTTTAACCTCTCGTAAAATTTGGTAACCACTTGTATCAGCTTTGCAAAACTTTCTCTAAAATGGAAATGACTTCCTGTGCTTCTCCTAGCCTAGGATTTCGTGTCACTTTTTCCCTAAATCTTTTATGCGAAATGTTGTTTTATTAAAAATGAGAGCCAAGGGAGTGAACCCTTATTCTTCTGTTAAAGAAGTATCACGTAAACCACTGAGCTACCTCAGTTGTTTTGATTATATCCAAATGTTCAAATCTATTGTAGTTTCTAGTTAAGTGTGTATACGTTTCAATATACTATTCGATACACAAAATGAAAATCAATTCGCTCCGCGATTCACGTTTTCACAGCCTTGGCGGTGACAACTCTTGCTGGTTTGTCTTGTGACTTGGTAAGAAAAATCATTAGCCCATGTGTTGGAAATACACAAAATTCTTCTCTATCCACAATTAATTCCCACTGTGTCTTTTCATACTAACTAATTGATCTAAACGTCTTTTCTAGGACTCAAAACAAGAGAAGCAGAAAACATTTTCCACACTACCAATTAGTCACAGCTTTCTCTCTGTGTATTGCAACCAAACTTTCTCTCTGTGTATTGCAACCAAAACCTTATGTTGGCAGACAATTATGCTGTCAAATTGTTCCTTGTGTTACTATAAACAAGCGAACATTGATTAGACAGTACCTAAATAATGAGGGAAGCAGCTGGATTCCTTCTGCGCTCTTCACCCCCTTTTTCTTCATGAAAACTCCAGCACACTTGCCTTCTAGAAACAAGGCCCAGCAAAGGGAGCTAACATTTGGCCCACAAGCAAGTAAGGAGTTGTTCAGGAAAAATTTTGCCAGTCAGAACACATAGGCTGGTTTTGGCGCTGCAGACCATACTTGGCGCTTCAAAGTAATAAAACCATCCAAAGGATAGTTATAAGGGATGTCTAAATAGGTATGCAAAGTCTAAATTACCCTTACAGATTAAAATACCCCTAAATCTTAACTAATAACCCAAATTTTATAACCCTAATCCTAAAACAAAAACAAAAACAAAAACTTATAAACTTCTCTTCTCATTTCTCATTCTCTACTCGTTATCTTTTCCCTCTCCTTCTTCATTTTTCCCATTCCTTCATTCCTCGTCTCGATTCATCGCCGATACGAAAAATTCATTGTCTCTAATCAGTCTAAAGACCCCAATATGCGTCTCATGTACTAATTCTGAACAAACCCCATGTTTTCAATCATGTTTTCATTGTTTTTTAGGTTAGAATCATTGATTTGGGGCTGTTTTTTTTCGCACCAGTTGGTTTTACGGTTTGGATTTCATATGAAACCGAGGCGTAAACTAGTTTTTACGTCTTGTGATTCTTCATGAAGTAAGGCGTAAAAGATTTACGCCTTACAAACCAAGGCGTAAAAGATGCCCTAGTTTTGCCCTAGAATGTTTTACGCCTACCAAACCAAGGCGTAAACATTTTGGAATGTGCTCACAAAAATGTGAACCGTAAACATCAAAAACAAACCGTAAAAAAAAAATGCAACCAAACCGTAAACCATTGAATTGGGGCGTAAAAAATGAATTGGGGCGTCAAAACCAAACCGTAAAAATAAAAATGCAACCAAACCGTAAACCATTGAATTGGGGCGTAAAAAATGAATTGGGGCGTCAAATCCAAGGCGTAAAAAAAATGCAACCAAACCGTAAACCATTGAATTGGGGCGTAAAAAATGAAACCAAACCGTAAAAAAAAATGCAACCAAGCCGTAAACCATTGAATTGGGGCGTAAGAAATGAAATGGGGCGTAACAACATCAAAACCAAGGCGTAAAAACTGAATTTAACGCCCCAATTCATTCCAAAAACTGTTTACGGTTTGGTTTTGATGTTTACGGTTCACATTTTTGTGAGCACATTCCAAAATGTTTACGCCTTGGTTTGGTAGGCGTAAAACATTTTAGGGCAAAACTATGGCATCTTTTACGCCTTGGTTTGTAAGGCGTAAATCTTTTACACCTTGGTTTGTAAGGCGTTTACGCCTTACTTCATGATGAAGAATCACAAGACGTAAAAACTAGTTTACGCCTCGGTTTCATATGAAATCCAAACCGTAAAACCAACTGGTGCGAAAAAAACAGCCCCAAATCGATGATTGTAACCTAAAAAAACAATGAAAACATGATTGAAAACATGGGGTTTGTTCAGAATTGTTTATGGTTTGAGGGAGATCCTAATTTGAGGGAGATCCTAATTTGAGGGAGATCAGAAGTGGTTATGGTTTATCGTCAATGGTAATTCAGAGAAGAAGAATGGGTTTAGGGCTGCGATGGTGGTGGCGGAGCTATTATCAGGGGTGGTGGCGGGGTGGTGGTGGCGTTGGTAGTGAAGGAGGAGAAGAACATGGTTGTTTTCGTTAGCCTATTTTGTAAGGGTAACACTGTCCATTTTTATAAGGGGTTTTTGGTTTTGATTTAGGGTGACCCTATTTTGTCACCCTTTGAAGCGCCAAAGTATGGTTTGCAGCGCCAAAATCAGCATATCAGAACACAGTAGGGGTGAGCAAAAGACCCAAAAACCGATGGCCCAATCCGGCCCAACCGTTTTTGCGGGTTGGGTGTTCAATCCGCCAAAGATGGGCCGGACGTGGATGATGTTTCTAGAAACCATTGAATACAGGGTCGGTTGCGGTTGGAGTTGTCAAAAATCCATGGACACCCGCACCCACTAGGGTTAAGGTTATTTAGGAAAATTTAATAAAAACTCAAGGATTATTAGATACACTATGTCAGTGATTAATTTATTTATTTGTCTTCATTCTCTATATTGCAGATGCGTTGGAAGTGCTCAAGGATGAAGAAGAAGTAATCACTTTGAACTGACTTTTTTTTTTTGGTGTGGTATATACGACACATAGTACGAACAGTAGGCTTTAGACTTCTAAAACTTTTGCACATTTAGATTGGCCAGATGTAAAACATGTTTTTTGAGCTGTTTTTTATGTTCTATTGTCACTTTTTTGTATATGAAGTTGTGATGTTGTACAAGAATTTGAGATACCTTATTATATATGTATGTAGGTTGTTTCGGCAGTTTACATGTTTTGCACAATGCTGTCTTCTTATAATAAATTTTAACTTTGTAAGAATCAGTGGATCATCCGCACCCAATCCGCGCATCCGTTGGATGCAAATCCGCCGGATGTTGGATTGGGTGCGGATGTGGAATCCAAAATCCACCAAATATTGGGTGTGGCGCGGATGAGGCTAAAATCAGCCCAATCCGGTCCATGCTCACCCCTAGAACACAGTATATCCGTCTCCCTTTGGGGTTTGGACTCTAACATGTTGCTCAAGTCTATGAACCTTTGGGCTCTCGTCAAAGCAAGACGTTGTAGCGGCAGAAGGATCCTAAAAATGAAGGGTATCTTTGCAATTCCCTCACATGAGAATACAGTGGTGCACTTTTTAGCTGAAATGTGGTGAAATTTGCTATACATTTTAGCTAAGAGTTAAGTCATGGTTGAAACGGATGTAGATCTACTCTCCCACGCAACCAAGGCTTAGCTCGCAAGTACTCAGTACTCGCCAAAAAGTAGTTTTTAATTTTTATTAAATATATCGTACTACTCAATACTCACCAAAAAAGTAGTTTTTAATTTATATTAAATATGTGGTACTCAAGGGAGTACTTGGTATTCGTCTACTTTTTTGAGCGCTGATACTCGCCTATCGATAATTCTTGGTGTACACGGTTTTATCTAGCATTTTATCCCGTGATGGGATCCAACAGCTGGTGTACGCTGATCTGATTTGGTCAGCGGGTCCCACCCGCTGACGATTGAACACCAGCCGTTGGATCCCATCACGGGATAAAATGCTAGATAAAACCGTGTACACCAAGAATTATCGCTCGCCTATTCTCAGCCCAGAACCGTAGTGGTTGCACTATTCCCACCTCTTAGCATCTAGCAATAGGGCCAAAAAGATTGGCACAGCTTTCTCTTAGTGTCTGACACTATTTCTATTTCTCGTTTTTTTTATTCTACCGGGGTTAGAACCCGGACCTCCCCTATAGGGGTAAGGGAGAATCCATCATCCTACATGATGGTTCTCCACTATAATGTCAGACAGATTTTATAGATTTGTACAAAATAATGAGTTACTAACTAATTTAACTAACTTGTAGAGTTAAAAACTAATACCTCTTGCCTCACCTTGATACTAGCGGATAGGAGGACCAAAGTGAGACGCTAGATTCACACTGGTCCTCGATTTCCATAGTGGGTGAAAATGGGCAAATTTGTCAATTTGCCATCCCATAGCCTTTGCTCCGACAAAAAAATGGATCATCAAATTTTTCATACTGGGATGCGGATTTTACGAATCTTACGAAGATGGTGCATTTAGTATTTCACATTAGGCAAGCAAAAACTCTAAAAACTCATTACTCCAAGCTAGTCATCAAAAATTTAACCAAGTTTTTAGATTTTTGTGCAATATCTTCAAGATGAGTTGGCTCAGACAAAAACAAAAAGTAGAAGAAAGAAAGGTGATGAAATAGGACCCTATGGTCATCCGGTTATGTTCTTTAACTTTTGGTAGCGACAAGCCCACGGAGGATACATGTGGCTCATGGAATTTAGAAAAGAAATCTATTCTATTATATAAAAGAACTCTGATTGCTACAGTATTCTGAAGCTGTACATTTTTTGGACCTATTTACCCCTATTTCCAATATAGTGTATGTTTTGTAACCAAAATAAGTGAGGGCACGTGGGTAATTTAATCTGATAGCTTTTCTATTTTGAAAATTTATAATATTTGATTGCAAGAGAGTAGTGAAAGCAGCGTGCCTGCAGACGTACTAGTCTATTCTATTATATAAAGGGAAGACCCCTTAGTGAAGCTGTAAATTTTTAGGACGTTTTTGCCCCTGTTTTAATATTTTATATGCCCGCTATCATTTTACTGGAGAGGGCATAATTGTAATTGGATTTATAAATTACCCTTAATACTAATTTACCCCTACCAATATACTTCTTCTGTACATTTAAACAAACCAAGGCAGGGGCATATTGGTAAACCATGAGAACTCGCTGGAAGAAGAGAGAAAATAGGCGGTGGTGGTGCCGATGATTCAATAAGTTACAGAAAAAAAAACAAAGAATCAGAAGATGATTTTAGAGCGGAAGAGAAGTGTTTATGGAGAAGAAGATAGACGAAGTGAGATAAGAAGGAGATTTGAGGAGAATGAAGAAGCGTTGATGAGAGATTTCTCATTCCTGAAATTAATAAGATCTGCCCCTTTCTCAAATCATCATATACTTTACAAGCATCAATAAGAAGAATCAAAAAATGAAAATTACAGTAGAAAGAAATAGGTGTTTCGTCGTATATTGCAATCGTTGTATCAAAGATTCGCCATCTGTTATGTGTTTTTGCTTTTGAAAGCATCATAGAGAAAGAAGACGAGTGTTCCTTTTTAATTTTGAGAGGCGAAAAAAGGAAAGAGGTTAGGAGAAAACAGAAAGGCTTGGGGAAGTTAACGAAGTTAACTATGTCTATGGTTTATGGTTAGCATTTTAGTATCACAAGTGTTTTTAGTAGAGCTAACTGAGCACGTTTCTTTGTTGACTTTGACACGAAAGCATGAGCAATTGAGCACTGAGTAAATAATTCTAGCACGCGCATACGCGCGTGCCTAACGTTCTAGTGAAAACAAAAACAGAAGAAATGATAGGTTTTATGACTGGTGCTCCAGATATTCTCTGTATAAAAGTGAATCAAAAGTAGTGCACCTATTGGTCCATTCTCTGTCTGTATCTTTTCCCTTGAGCCATATACTTTCCCTTGATCTCGTCACATGATGGTATCTTTTTAGTAGATTTTTTTTACCAAAATATATTACTGAGATTTTTTTTTTATCAGAAAACATCACCAGACACTACTGTAGACTGTAACACGGGTGTGGGCATACTTGTGTGGAAATTTTTTAAAAAAATGAGTGTTTAACACACCACATCGCCATTAGCAAGCAAGTAGTTATCAAATATAGCATAACCTCTCATCAGGCGCTTGACCAATTTAACTGTTAGACATTTCTGTAGATTATGCAAGATTGTTAGGCCCCCTTAATGAAATTATTCTCCTAAAACTACTTTAAAACCATAGAACTCTTTCGGTTCAGAAACCATGCATATTCCAAACTCAACATCCGCAGACAAGATGCTTCTTTTTATCTTTTGTTTTACTTCACTTTCTATTCCTCTCCTATCCACAGAGAGATGCTGATTCTTCCTCTTTCCTCTACAAACCTCATAAAAACCTTTTCTCCTTTTCTGATATCCTAGAAACTATGCTTTTCAAATCGTAACCTTAAAAAAAAAAATTGAAATAATAACCTTAAAATTACTTTCCAAGTAATTCTAATTACCAGAAGAAAATCATAGCTGAGAGAGAAACCACCAAAAAAGTGGAAGGTGAGTCCATAACACTATCAGGATAATGACGGGACACTACTTAGAAAACAAACATTCTTTGCCGGTTCTTGCTCGGCCATTTATTCTTGGACAGATAATGAGTGGTCTCTGTCTAAGGAATCTAGTACTAGACTACTAGTGCTAAGATAACCATCAAATAACCTGTCTTACTTAGTATTAAATTAACCTCTGCCTTGCTTAGTAATTAACTGGTTCAACTTGTCCTCTCAAGTATTGATAACATATTTGAGAGTGACTCTGTGAATCCGATATATCTTCTAGAATTTTGACCGACAGACACTTGTGTAAGCAAATGTCATTTTTGTAACAAAATGGATTTATATCTGGATACCTTCTATTTTACTACCAAATGGCATCCATGTGGCTCATTATAAGCCAGAATAAGGGAGATTCGGAATGTCGTGTAGCATATGTAAAGATTATAATAACATAATTGATTAAACCCCCAGAGAAATCCCATTTCTCATAGCCAACTATTGGCTGTGCAAAAAAAAAGACTCCAACAGACAAATGGCTTTCATGAAAACTTACCACCGGTAAGGTTTCACGAGAGAATTTTTGGGATTTTTTCCCAGCAGTGTAGAATTCCAATAAGAAGAAATGAAAAATACCTGTAGATGAGTCTTGGTCCACAGATACTTCTTATAAAGCCCACTTCAATTAGTGAAGCCCTGTAATGAACTCGAGACGGTCCGCCCCAGAAATCAAAATCACCAGAAGCCCATTTCAAGATTGAAGTTCCCCTTGAACGCAGCGCCCATGAAACATGCAGAATATAGCACCTAATATACAATAACAATGGGCCTCTCCCTGTTAGAAACACCATATGATATGACAAGAACAATCAATCAATATTGCAAAAAGGATAATAAAGGAAGGAATAATAAGAATGCTTTGTTTTTAAGTTGCCAGCTAGACTGGATTCTGAGACAAACCTAAAGCTTAGAATCCAAGAGAATAACGATTTCTTCGAAATATGCAGCCATGAAAAATAAGAAGGGTTTATATCTGAGCCAAGTACAAGTAAGACATGACCTCATATTTTAAAAACTTCTCACAGGCAGTGGGTATACATATGATGGGCTCAAGTTGGGCCTTAGTGAAGTTGCATTTCAACCCCAAAGGGCAAAGGTAGTTTTCTGCAAGGATGAGAGATCTCATCTCCTTTATCCAAGGATACTGAGCACAATTAATCTAGAGATACTGAGCACAAAGCAAATGAGTGAAGCTTAAGCACTCACTGAGTCCACCAATTTCCCCCTAAAGCGGAGATCTTGTTTACCATGTATATTACTTGAGGGTAATCTAGAGACTCGGCAGTGAAATATAATGGAACATAATCAACAATAAATAAATGCAGGTGCGTCATACATATTGGGCTACCAGAAAGGTTCATCTATCCTTGAACCAGGCTTACTGTAGAGACTCGGGCATTGAAGTATAATGGAACATAATCAACAGTAAATGCACATACGTCATACATATTGGACCAGTGATCTTCTAGTTGTTGCATGTACTACCTTAGAAAGGTTCATCTATACTTTTAACCATCATTTTGTACTTACTGTAGCCATCATTTTGTGCTTCGAAAATAGAAACCGAGTAATCGAATAAACTCTAACATAAGCCTTCACCGCAAGAATCTGTGCCCCAACAGTTATACTACTGACCATCCAAGATATAATCATAAACCTAAATTTAAGTAGCAGGACGCATTTTGAAAGAAGGTTTATAGACTACTATCTGTTTACAGCTTCTATGAGATATATGATCAATCAACAACTTTAGAATAAGAGAAAGGAAGAAGGGAGAGAAATAGAGGTTTTACAGGCTTCTAAGACGAATGTGTGGAAATAGCTTAGTCTGAAAATTGATATAGTCGTGAACTCTGTCGCTATATATTCTTCGGAGGAATTTAGAATAGAGAGATAACAATAGAGGTCGACTGTCAACCCCATACACTAGTGAGGAGTCATCTGTCCCACCACCTATATTCTTCAACCGTTCGGCTGTAATCTACTTTCTATAAAAAAAACTATTGTACCTACAACTATTTTTTGCTCCATTCGTTTCCTTAAAAAGCTTGTGGTCCTATAGCACATGATTTTTTTGTATCCTGACATATACCTAAAAGATACAGGCATAGAGAAAGAGAAAACGAAGTTTCACTGAGTAGGATGGAACAAAATATTTTCACAAGATCTTTAAATTCTCAGAAGATCAAAATAGTTACCTGTGATTGGGAAGGAGTAGCATCAAGTCTTTTTCCAGAGACCTTCAAGCAACTTGACTTCTTGCTTTTTTAACTAGTCAAATCACCCATTGTCCAATGATGAATTCTTCTTCCATTGCCCTCGTCGGCATCGTTGTTGTTAGCACTTGCAGAGATGCTTCCAACTAAAAACCTCAAAAGATGCATCAGGACTTTCTTTGAATTTAGTATCGCTGCATAACAACCAGAGACTCAAAAGCCTCATAAAAATCTTGGCAGAGCCCACTCACTCAATGTCTGAGAAAGGTTCAAACTTTTAAATAATCATTGAGAGAGAATGAGGCAATATTTTTCACCAACTTGTATCTCAATAGCCAATAATAAACATTCTAAAACCAAGTTCTAATTTTTACATCATTCAAAAAGTTTTATGTCTTGCAGAGGATACACAATATGAGTGCACACTGAAAGTTAAAACTATCAGAACGACAATGTTTTATCAACTAATTTACACGCATCAAGATAAATCAGTACTAGGAGCTACACCTAAGTTCATAGGAAGCATGTATACAGAAAAAGGCACAAGTGACGTTTTATTAAGGTTTTTGAGAAGACTTCGCCTTCTTATGAATTCTGAGAGGATTCAGGAGAAACCTTCGACGCAGATGTGCTCTTGAAACCCATCATTTTGTTAAGTGCGTTGACATAGGCCCTGACACTGGAGACAACAATATCCATCCCTGCCCCAGTTCCACTGTGGAAAGAAATAAAATAAAAACTCATACCGTGCTGTTGAATTCAAGAATTCCAACAAGAAAACTCTCGCAATAATCAAGTATGGCAATAACATAATCTTGATATCTCACATATATTTTGCAGTTCACACTACATTATTGCTGCTAGGCACATGCAGGTGCTTAATAACAAATGTAAAACAAAAAGGCCTGAGAAAGGAAATTATAATTATACAAGACAGTAAATAGTAAGGTCGCAAACCTGAAAGTGCGATGGACAGTTTCTCCAGTAATAGCATTGGTGGAAGTGTAGCCGTTTTCTCCACGAATCACAACACGAGTAGAAGCTATTGCATCAATGCCTTCAGTGACTGAGCTCATAGAGTACTCAAGGAGCAATACGGGTACCTGCAGAAGAATGAAACAGATATTCATAAGAGTTGAGTTATCAAATACCAGAGTGCACTTAGCCAAGAAGCCTAGATTTTGAAACCAATAATTTGCAGATCAACCTTGCAAAATGGGACCATTGTGGCACAATTTAACATAAATGAACTTAACAGGAAAAAGAAAATTTTACGGCGAACCTTAACAATGAGATCAATGGCTTTGTAAGCTGCATCAACTGGGCCTGTTCCAACAGAACAAGCAACATGCTCCACTCCATCAGCAGCGCCAATTAGCTTGACAGTTGCTGTAGAAAGTCCAAGGGTTCCACATGTGACCTGTATGTTTGATCCTCCGGTGATGAGTTTAATTGTTCTTAACAAAACCCGCAAGTAAGCTTTCAATATAAAATTGAAGATCAGTAATAGGCTACATATAAACCTGCATATCCCCAACAGACCACACGACTTGCGGCTGAAAAACTTCATCGGAAACTAATGCCTCTATGTCACCATCAGATAGGTTCTACAAAACCACCAGTTTATATTAGTTAGGGCGCACAAATAATATGTCAAAATCCAGAACTCATTTGTAGTTTGTGGGCAGTACTCATCTGGAAAAATTTCATCTAGCATACAAACAATTGCCCAGAGCATGAAGAAAAAGCAACAGCTAGCTAATACACATTAAAAAAATCTGAATCTGAACCTTGATACAATTATGCGCAGACACTCTTCACAATAAATCAGATTCCCAACCTAGAAGCTATAATTTGAAACCCTAGTAAGGAAATGGAGAAGCCTGAAAGCAATAAGCGATCCATGATTCAATGGTCCGTACATCAGACCATCAAAAATGATATTCTTACACAAATTTACTCACAAGAAACTCAAACAAAATTTGCCAGTTTAAAGATTCTACAACAAGACTCCCAAGCGCAATGACAGCAATGCTGTTTGATGAAGAAGATAGATATTTTACGGTGAATGTCATCTTGATTATCTTACCTTTTTCTTTTCAGCAACTGCTTTGAAACGCCAAAAGACATCATCAAGTTCCTTACCATCCAACTCATAGCCTAGCTGAAACAGGCACCAACCCAAAACAGTGTAAACCATTTTACTTAGAATGACAAGTTCTAAGGTTGTGTTTCCCCCCACATACTATAGGACAATTTACCAACGTGGGAAACATTGCCCAATCATAAATCCTAAACAGTGAGAAAAAGATGTACCTCCAAAAGTCGAGACTTCAAAGCATGCCTTCCACTGTAATTAAAGCCAATAAGAAAAAAATTATGAGAAAACAAATGAAAAAGGAGAAGATTCAAAAGATGGTTTTTAAAATGTAGAACCCTATCCAAGATATATTATGGTTCTGCTTACACCCTACGGGTTCAACAGATATGAGGCAGCTCAGGTGCCCCACCCAGGCCAGGCTATTGTTATACTAGTTTGTATACATCCTAATGTACAACGTATCCTTAAGAAACCAATCATGTGATAGTCTTTTTCTCCAAGGAAAAGGACTATTGGCTGACTAGAGAACTAAACAGGGAAAACCATGCAGAAAGTGAGGCCAATTCAACCAAGACCAGCATTCATATATACCTCAACCTCCCAAGAACAATGCCAGATTCATTGGACCGAGATAAACCAACATCCTCAGGAGACATGATCTCATATGTACCTTTAAATTTAAGCATCCCATCCTGGAAAAATGGAATCATTGAGAGACACAACAATCTTAGGAAGGAAACAACCATTCCATTCCTATCCAGGGAGTCTTGACAAGGAAATTAAAATTGAAGAACAAACAAATGAGCAGTTACAAGGTACATAAAATCAATAATAACCTGGTGGATACCACTTTCATGAGCAAAAGCATTAGCTCCAACAATAGCCTTGTGAGGCTGTACAGACATTCCGGTATATTCTGCCACCTAAATGAGAGATTATATTAATTAGAAAATATTCATTTTTAAAGGATAATAATAGTTATCGATGCAACTGCACAAGCGTCTTCTAAAAGGTTAATAATACAGTTGACATCAACATGCCTTGGAGTGAGGCCAACACAAAGCGACCTCTGAATGTAGGGAAAACAGCATAAATATTAACCACAATATTAGATTACCATTTTGCTTGCCATGACAATCTGTCGGGTGTTGATTCCAGTGTAGAGTCCTCCTAATTGCTCATTCCCTCGACATTTTATTGCCATCACAACCTGCATAAAATGAGGGATTAATGCCTTGAGTGAAATACTATTTTGGGCCGAGGTTATTCAGTTTTTATGCTTCTTTGGTTTCACTAGTCAATTTAGGTTTTATTCTGCTTAGCAATGAGAAACCAATGAATAACATTACAATTGCAACATATCCTATTGTTCTTATTAGTTCCAAAAAGAAACTAATACAACAGCCGATAAATTTTAGGAATAATTTCATACCTCCTCCAATGAAGCATTTCCGGCTCTTTCCCCAATTCCATTTATAGTTACCTCTACTTGCCTTGCACCTGCATTAGCCCCCTGGATTTATTTAGATAATCATACAAGTGAGTGCACATTGTTCTTGACAAATTTTCAAACAAAAATAAAACAATCAGCAGAAGAAGTAGTTACATACCGCCAATGTGTTAGCAGTAGAAAGACCTAGGTCATTCTGGCAATGTGTCGAGATAACCACATTCTCTATTCCAGGAGTGTTTGCTTTGATATCACTAATCAACTTTCCAAACTCACTTGGCAAAGTATAACCAACGGTATCTGGGATGTTGAGGGTCGTCGCACCAGCTTTAATAACCTCTCCAAGAACTTGATAAAGAAATTCCCTATCAGATCTGATCCAAAAAAAAAAACTGTTACAAACAAGTACCTGTTTCTTTGCAATGCAACCAACAAAACTTCAACAATAAACAGAATAGCTGTACAAATCAAGAGAATAGATGATCAAAAATAAATTAAAAAAGACTGTACAGTCTAAGTCGAGAACCAACAAGCGAAACTCATTCACCTATCTC
>JAJJMA010224479.1:0-10477 GCA_023529015.1 Papaver nudicaule
TTCTTTCCTTTCTCGGGGATTTGTAAGATGACTGAGGAAGGAAACTTTTGGTATTCCACTTCTCGACACGTGTCTCGTTTTTAATCCTTTAACTGACACACGTAATCTTTTTATGATTTCGAAACTGTCGCCTTCCTTTTTACCTTCTGACTTGCCACTCCGGTTCGAGGTCCTACCCTATTTAAACCTTTCTTCTCCCTCCTTGATAAGTTTTATTTTTCTTCTTTTGATTTTTCACTCTCTCTGGCATATCTTTGCTCTTTCTCTATATCCCCTTGATTTGTTTTTCCATTCCTTCTCCTTTGTGTTCTTATTTCTTTCCTAAGGCTATGGTTAATGCTGATTCCCCTCTTGTACTATGCTATTCAGTTCCCTTGGTGTGTTTTTAACTTCCTTTGTTTCTATGTTTCAGGCCCCTAAGAAGAACAGTGTTTCCGGCGAACCATCCCTCAGTGCCGCTAAGGCGGAAATTCTTCCCCGGAAGATGATTGATCCCACACTTCCCTGGGAAGAGAGAGCGAGGCGTTTGGGTTTTAATTCCAAACTCTTCCCTTATATTGAGTTTGCAAAGGGTGTCACTTTGTCTCCAGAGCTTGTCTCTAAATATGAATGCAACAACAACAGAATAATTGTTACCGGAGAGCATCTCGGCGCCGGACTCCCCATTCCTTTGTATAATCCCAAGAATCCTCTGTTTTACGAGATTTACTCTCGCATTGCTCCTCCCCGAGGGGTGATGCAGTTAACTTGTAATTTTATCCGTCTGATAAGCGAGTGGGTGGCTCGCTCGGAGAAGAGATCGAATTATTATGATGAATTCCCCGAGGGTTCAGAGCCGCCCTCATTCTGGACCGCCGACAACTTCTTTAAACATTACAAGGCTGAGTTTGGTTCACTCAAAGAAGTCGCCCCTTGGGGTGTGAAACTTTGTAAGATTCAACGTGCGCCCCATGTCCTTGATGATGTAGACCCTTCTCGGACGAAGTCAAATACGTTATTGAGGCACTCCAACGATGATGTTTGGTATACTAAACCTGTGCTCATCGATGGTCCTATTCTTTTTGGTTATTCTGACGAGAAGGAGAAGATTAAGCGGACTAAGTTCGAGAGTGAGCATTCTTTCCCTCCTGTTGACTGCTCTCCATGTATTTTTCTGAAGTGGAGCGTAAAGACTCCAAGATAAAGATTGCTGCCTATAAGGCGAAGGTGAGTTATTTCTGTCTGAATTCCTTCGTTTCTCTTGGGTTAGTTTCTTACATGTCTTTTTTGCCAGAAGGAATAGGAAAGAAAGAACTAGGCGCTAGAGCCAGAACAAGGCCAAGAACAAGATCAAGAACAAGGTGATGGTAAGAGAAAAAGGAAAAAAAAGCCCAATCAAGATGATGTTGCAAAGGTGGCGAGTAATCAAGTAACAAACACTATGATACGTGTGGTTTTTTGGAGTATTAATACTTGCCTCTGTTTGTTCCCTGATGAATTGACTACTTTGCATCCATGCGAGGAGATTATTGGTGGTAAGAAGATGAGATATTCCTTTGCCAATCCTGATCGGAAGAGTGCTGCTAAAGTGGGTCCCAAAGTTTATCAGACGAGGGCAGCCGCCAAAGTTTCCGAGGCTTCCAAGGGCCAAAGTTCTTCCCCTGTTGTTGTTGTTGGTTATGAAGACGAGGCTACTGCGGAAGACGAGGATGTTTCCTTGGTCCATCGTACTTCTCGGAACAAGGGTAAGGGAAGGTATCCCCTAAAGGTCCCTCGGAAGAGGATGATGCTGCTCAACCCAAACCATCTCAATGAGGGGAAGTTCCTCCTAAGAAGGTCAGTGTCTCTGCTGCCTCTGCCACTGATGTTGTTGAATATGAAATGGATCTTCTCTATTCTGGCTTGGATTTGAATGTTTATGGGACCAACCAGGATAACGTTAATGCTTCCGAGCTGCGTCAATCGGTGGCTTCTCCCGCCGTGCCTCTGAATTTTTCATGCCGAAGGTATTCTGAGAAAGAGATCGAGGTGTTTATAGAGAGCTGTTCTCGGGCTTGTGTGTTTACACAGGATATTGTTGATCATCTGAAGGCCTATTCCAAGAAACCTTCTAAGAGTCAACTGGATTCGAGCCTTGCAAATTTCCTGTCCCAAGCCTTTGCTGGTGAATTTGATGGCGAGAAGTTTGATGCCAAAATTCCTAACCACCAAGCTTTCTTGGAGGGGGTAAGTATTATTCTTTTTTGGATTTACCTATTCTTTTGTGCCTCTGGGTTTGATACTTTTTTGCCTCTGATTTATAGTATTTCCGCCATGGCATGTTCATGTTGAATTTATCCAGAGCACGAATGAAGGAAATAGAACGTCTTGATGAAGAAATAACGAGTATTCGTGGTGAGAATCGTGATCTCTCTGCCGAGCTTGGGAAGTCCAAGGATATCAAGGTTGAATTAAGGAAACAGCTCTCAGATATTACTTGTGAGTGTGATGCGCATGCTAAAGAGTTGAATGTACGAGCCGAGGCGATGTCGAAGCTGCAGTTGGAGCTGAAGAAAAAATAGGAAGAGATCGAGCTTTTGAAGAAAACCCACCAGACTGCCTTGGCATCCAAGGATGAGGAAATTGGTTATGTCAAGGATCAAGTTGCTTCCTTGTTCAGTCGGCCGCATACTCGTGATCTCTTTAGGGCATTTGGCATGAAACCCCTGAACTATCATGATGGCCAGAAAGATCCTAAAGCTAAGATGGAGACTGATGATGTCCTAATGACACCA
Organism: Papaver nudicaule; assembly: GCA_023529015.1. Lineage (NCBI taxonomy): Eukaryota > Viridiplantae > Streptophyta > Magnoliopsida > Ranunculales > Papaveraceae > Papaver > Papaver nudicaule. The sequence continues at coordinate 2,754 of JAJJMA010224479.1, forward strand.
TCACGAGTGCAGGTGGTGGTGGAATATATGGTCTGAAGGAGAGCCAATGGGGAGGTATTTCCTGAACTGGAAGTAGAGGAAGTCGAGGAAGGTGACGATGAGGAGGGTGATGAAGATATGAGTAGTGATGATGAGGGTAGTGATAATGGTGGCAACGATATTGATGATGGTGATGATAAGAAAACTGAAGAGGGGGGAGTTGAGGGCGAGATGTCGATCGATGGTGTATTGGAAGGTGAGATACCAGATAATGCAGGAAGGACTATAGTGATGGAAAAAAATCGTCCTGAGGGGCCGAAAGAAGATGCTGAAAAGGATTCTGCGAAAGCTGGTGGTGACGAGGAGACTTCAGAGCCAAAGACTCATAATGTTGCTGGGGAAGCCGAGAATATTCCCCCCACCGATAATGCCCAAACTAAGGAAATTACCCTGGAAGTTGTATAGAGGATGTAACATGCCCTCTACTACTTTTTCCATCCTTCTTTCTGCCTTTCTTGCTAAGTTCTTCTTTTGTGTATTATCCATGTAACGTTCTAACTTGTTAATTTTAATGGAAAAACTTTTTTGCTCTGTTCTTTTCTTTATGTTATTTCTTGCCTAGTAACTTGTGTTTAAGCACAAAGTATGCCTTGCAGATTCTAACTCCTAAGGTTGCTTAGAATGTGACTCCAGGGCTTACTTCGATGTGGGAGGCAGTAAACCAAGCTAGTGGGGGCTACGGATCACCCTTCCCAAAGGCTGTGAGCTACCCGCCTATCTCAAGTAAATATAGAGGCTATCGAGACCATAGTTACCCAGTTTGCCTCAGTACATTAGGTGGGCCCCGAAGATAGCTTAGTATCTTCCGAGGGAACGTGATAGTGTTCCGAGAACCCATTTGACCTAAGTTAAGTAGGGACCTTACCATCGGGTAACTGCTATTCTGGGTCTGCGATAATAAGGTAGCACAATGGGGGAGTGTCGGTCTAAGTTGGAGCTTAGACATGGTACTGTTCTCCTATCGCGGCCTAGAATCCAATTCTTCATTTTCTCGCCTGCCCCTCCTCAAGGTAGTAGTTTTAGTGATTCGGAGGAGGTGCCTCGGCTGCATGACTTGCTTGACATTCCCTTGAATGCAAGCTTACCAGCTGCCTCGGGGTTCCATCCTCCTTAAAGGCAGATGTTAATCCCATTTATCGTCCCTGCGACGCCTCAATAAGGAGGTCCCAAGGATCGCAATGGTAGTGGATCCAACTGATTCTTAGCTTATGTAGCTTAGATTCAATGTATCCACCGCTATCGGGGTGTCTTCTTGGTTGAGGACTGTGTGGTGTAAGCCGTGGGGCCTTTATGACTTACACGCACATCTGCTCGATGGCTACCATTCGAGGACTATGCCTGTCATTTGAGGAATTTTATGCCCACCATTCGAGGACTTATGTGTGCCTACCTCTCGGGGTCTTTTATGTGCCTATGATTCGAGGTCTTATAGAATTTCCTTAATAAAAATAGGAACTGCAGGATGAAACAAAATATAATGATTACTTTTTTATTTGGCGGTTGATTGCAGAGTTCATTATCTTTTATGATTTTTGCATTCCATGCATCGCCGGGTCCCTATCTATTACATCCTCCTGCGAGTTCTACAGCGAATACGGTCGACGACAGTAGAGCGGTCTTCGGCTAGACCACCAATTAACTCCAAGTCAATCACCGGATGGTCAACCGTCATAATGGGAGCGGCATTAGTAGTTGGGTTGTCAACTGGCGGAACGGGAACAAAGTTTGCAGCAGTTTGCTCAGCCTAGTTAAACTCTTCTTTTACTAACCTTTACAAGTGGTTCTTTATCAGAGACATGATCTACTCCCATCATCAACAGGATCTCTTCACTATGTCGGCGTAAAAATGCCCTTGTTTCGATCAGGCGAGAATCATACGGCAGATCACCATATTCTCTCATTCCCCTTTCCCTCCCACTTTCATCCCTTTCTAAGAGATGACTAAAGATTCGGATAACTTTTTCTGGATTTCCTTCCCTTTGAGAAGATCCACCACCTTCTTGAATTCCTTCCCTTTCCATAATTTCTCGAATCCTTTGTCTCCTACTTCTTTCGTCATAGTTCATTGAAGTTTTGCCTCTATCCTCTATTTCTCTGAAGTTTCTTTCTTTCTTATTTTGAACAAACTCTGAAAATACTAAGAAATGACCGACAGAGAATTACAACCAACATTTCTTATAGGGGGTTCCAATCACCGTCCAACTACCTGCTTTAATGACTCTGGCGTAACAATTTAGGAAACCAAACGACCAAATTAGGGTTTCCTCGATTCTCGCACCTCTTAAAGACTCCACATTTCCCGATGAGCTCAGGCAAACCTAAGTTGTTTATGTCTGCAAACTTCCTCGGTCGTTGCTTGAATGGTGGTGCCAAGAGATTAAGGTCTAAATGGTGGCATGCCAAGCTCGGATCAATTCCTGGTATCTCGCTCATCCTCCAAGTGAATACGTCTGCATATTCTCGCAATAAATTGTCTATCCGCTTGCCGTGTCTCTCCCATAAGTGTTCTTATTTTTGCTATCTTAGGATCCTCTGGGGTTCCCAGGTTTACTTCTGTTGTTGGCTCTGTTGGTGAAAAGTTTGGAGTGTCCTCGCTTATTGGGCTCGGATCCTTTGGAGCTTCCTTTGTAATTGCCTTGCTGTCTCCTCGGATGACCTGATTGATTTCTTTCTCGGCTTCTTCCCTCTTTTCCTGTCTTCGCGTTCCCTTCGATTACGTCTCGCATACTGTCTCTGCTCGATATCCTTCTCGTGACAGATTTTTTATTCGGAGGTATCCCCGATTATTTCCTCTATACTCGAAGGAGTGGGAAACCTGAGCCTTTGGTGCAATGTGGATGCCACTCCCATGAGTCCATGCAGCCATGGTCGCCCTAAGATGGCATTATACGGTGATTCAATATCCAATACGCAAAATGTTGTGTGTAATGCCATCAACCCCACGCATATTGTTAGTAACACATCACCTTTTGGTTTTGACGCTCTGTCGTCGAACCCATATATTGTGTAATCGGATGATGTCATTGGTGTGTTGCTGAAGAATTCCCTGTTGTTGATGGTGGATTTTTGGCATAAGGATAAAATCGTAAAACAACATAAGTGCATTGTTTCGCACGGTGGCCATTAATAAGCTCAGTACAAAGTTGTGGGTTCAGAATAAACCCATGTTCGAAAGATGAGTCTTTATAAATACCCAACAAAGCATAGTGAGACATCCTTTAACCAAGAGAGCAGGATTGCTGCAGCGACTCTGGTCATTATAGGATAATCATGGGTACATAAGCCTTCTGACACTAATTATTGATGGTATGGGCTATGGCAGCGATCGCCACTCGGTGTAGCCATCACAAATCATGAGTTAACCAGAAGACTCGGGTTACGGAAATGCCTTGGCCAGTCTATGGCCAAACCTATTTGGGCAGCGCCAGCCTTTGGCGTTCCTTGGCCAGTCTATAGCCAAGCTCAACTTTAAGCAATGCCAATCTATGGCATGCATGGCCAAACATAATTTAGCTAGCGCAATCCTTGGCCTACTTGGCCGGCGCAATCCTTGGCCTCCTCGGCCGGCACAACCCCTGGCCAAACTCTTCAAGGGATGGCGCTGGCCATCCCTGGCCAAACACTCGAGGGATGGCGCTGGCCATTCCTGGTGTCACACCCCCAACTTGCGTTAACCAATTTTGGCCAAGGAATGACCCGACAACACTAATGGTTCCGTGAATCAAGCTTCACCCATCAATGCTCAGCCTTACACACTTGCTCAACTCAAGTGCACCCACAATCATCAAAGATTGGCAACAAAAGTCTTTTCTTCATTTTCCCTCATCCTTTAGTGCATCCCATACTACACTAAGGCTTTGCCATGCTACCAATTCCACACAAGATCAACACCATTCATAAACACATAATCAGAAGCAATAACTCTTTTCATTACTTCAAGGAAGAATACAAAACTCACCCAAAACATGGCTACAAATGGCCATCACTCCCAAGTGATGCCAAACTCCCTACAATGGCCTAAAACACTCTCTCTAAGCCTATGGAATTTTTCCCTACAGTTCCCTCTCTTCTCAAAATCGAAGAACTCTGATTACAAACTTTTTCTAGCCTATAAATAACACTATACTCGAAGCCAACTTATGTGCAACGGCTGCACAAGCCATGGCCAACCAGCTGGCCATGGGCAATTGATATAACCGTCCAGAAAGAATTCTGCAACCTTTTGGCCTATGTGTGGCTGGCCTAACATTGCTGCACTTGTCCCCAACAGTTACAAGAGCCAAACACCGTTACAAACTCCCTTTGTAACCGTTCTCCAATGTCCTCCTACTCAGGCCACACATCCTTATGCCATAGCTAACTTATAATCGTCAATATGAGCCTTTACCAAGCCATGCCATGCCATTTACGCCAAGGCCATATGCCACACTTGGATGGACGCTACAAACAGTGCGCGCACATGCTAATAAGCCTTCTAAAGTCATGCATAGCTTTGGCTCACAAGCCTTAAGATTCCTTGCTACCTTTGGCCGAGTACGGACTACCAATAACACGTTTGACAGCGCCATTGCCTCTCATGCATTACCAAAGGCTTGGCCAAGCTTTGGCCTAATGCCAAGGTCATTCTCTTGACCTTTTCCATGTCCTTGATTCCTTCCTTGAGCTGGGCCAACTCAAAATCCTCGGACATTCAACATTGGCCACCAATGTTGCATATGCCAAATGGCCTTCCTTGTCTTAGATTAATGTCGCTTCATTGTCGGACTAGTGAAGCTACATTTTCTAGGTCACTTGTATAGAGGATAACACCTGTCCAATACCCAAAGGGATGGCGTTATCCATCCCTGGTCATATACTCAAGGGATGGCGCTGGCCATCCCTGGACAAATATGCTCAAGGGATGGCACTAGCCATCCCCAGTTAAAAATGCTTAAGGGATGGCGCTAGCCATCCCTGGTCAGATTATTCAAGGGATGACGCTGACCATCCCAGGCTATAATAATCGAAGGATGGCACTGGCCATCCCTGGCTATTCCTAGCCAAAATATTCAAGGGATGGCGCTGGCCATCCCTGGCTCTGGCCATCTATGGTCAAACCGGTTTTCATGTTCTATTCTGCTTACCTCTCATGATGATGCAATAGAAGTAATCCCATATAAATATTACTTTAGCCAAACACATGCTTGAGACATTTCTTAAGTATCCATATTGTCCAAACATGAAGGTCATCTCACATCCTTAGAATTAGTATTGATAAAAGACTCAACATCCAGCGATGGCAAGGTCGACAAAGTATGTACGAATTTACTCGAACGGAGAATTACATACACTATTCAACAGAGATATCAAAACGTGTCACACATGGGGGGAGTTACATTAAGGTTTTGGTCTGGTGGTCTATGGCAGTTGTGGCGTGACACCCACTTAGAAAGAGGTTATACTCGTGGGAATACTGGGTTAATGAGTAGTGGGCATGACTGGCAGTTAAGCTATCCCTACGGGAGTAACTCCATCATTCAACTACCTCCACTTTACCAGTTTCCTCCACGATTAACAAGAGATCAGTGTATTTCTGAACATACTATAAATAGATGACTCCATCAGTTTCCAGGAATAACTCATCACAACTTATCTTAGTCTGATTCACTTTCAGTTCATCTCGATTCACCTTTCACTTTCGAGCAAAAGCTGAGATTAAGATTCAATTGAGAAATCCTTGCGAAACCAGAAAGAAACCATCATCTTCCCAAGTTATTCAGAAACCACACACATTACCATTTTCAACCAGAAATACCTGATCTCACTCTTTCTCTGCTTCCCTCCCTAAGAGCAACCTTATCTCCTCATTTGTGACCGAAGCAAGTCTGGAACGACCATTGTCTTGGTTTAGGCTAGATTTGTTTGACTTTGATCTCTCGAACTTAAAAGTACTCTTTTGCAGTACATTGTTTTCCAGGGTAAAACACCTGTAAGCCATTCCAAAGAGGACATCCACACAACTCCCTGGATCAATTAATATCCTCGGTATCGGTTTTTTGTTGACGACTGTGGTAATTACTAACGGTTGACTGCTTGACCCATCCTCGGGAACCTCCTCAGGCGAGAAGAATATTGGCTCCACTTGCCAAGGTTCGAATTTCCTTGTCTCCTCGACTACCAATATCTCCTTTCCCTCAAAATCTCTTTTGTGTATCCTCCCGGTCGTGCTGCTTCGCGAACTGGTGCTTTTTCTTGTATGTATCATCGAATTGCAGTAGACAGAACACAATGTTGCTCCACTTTGTAGTTCCATTTCATTATGAGTCCTCGGCGCTCTTTATTGGTGACAGCGACCCTGCATCACATAGCCGACAAGTGAGGTCCATAGTTGTCCTTTGTGTGCTAAAGGTCTGACATATATTCTGGTTGTAACTAATTCTGACATATGAAGTTTGTTTTGTACGACCCAATCGTCTTCCTTTATGAACGATTTGCCGACCATATTTCTGGGTGAACCCTAATTCACCTAGATCTATATTCCTAAAGTGATGATTTTCGTAAATTAGGCTTCTTAATTTTTCCAAGTTAGACGATGTACCCTTGAGAATGATGAAAAGACTTTCCTATCATAACTATTGTATAGATACACAAGCATCCCTAGGCATGTCTAGATGGTACGTGATACATGTGAGGGTGTCTTTCGTAAATCTCGGTATCATACTCTAGGTCGAAAATCCATGGTTGTTTTCAAAGTTTCAGGATCTTGATTAGATCTTTGTGTTTCAAAGCTTAGATTCCTTGAAGAACATTAATCCATCATTATGGTAATTTGCTCGAAATTCTTAAGCACCCCAAAGCTCCAAATCTTTTAGGTACTCAAGGTGTTTGAGCTTGAAATTTTAAATCACAATAGAAAAACTTAATAAACCCTAAAAAAAAAAATCTGAGTTTTTTTTGAAAACCACAAAAATCACAGGCAGGCCTATTTTTTTTAATCAGTCCATGTTTCTAGCACCAAACTGTGTGTGTACAAAATCTGCTTAGGTACTTTGTACTACACATCCATAAGGAGAATCATCGAAACATAGGATTGTGTGTGACTCAAGAACGAGAAAACCATGCGAGGAGACTAATCAAATCTCATAAGGATAACATAATCATGTATAGTAAAATAAAGCTTGGTATTCATAAATATAAATGGTATAACTCTGATCATACTTTATTAACATTTATTTAAGCCTCACGGAGAGTATACTAACCTAGACTCTTTCTCCCAATGAAACTCTACACTTAACAAAAATCCAACCCTTACAAATGAGCTTGAGCTCGCCTTATATAGGCCTAGCCGAGTAGTGGATAACAGCTAATAGGACAACATACTCAATCGTGGATGTCAGGGATTGTCGAGTAAGTTGGTGGTCCTTCCGAGAGGCTTCCAGTGCAGGGCTCCTTCGCTTCGTTCCACCCGAGGTATCTTCTCGGGGCCTTCCAGGCTGTTTTCCACTTGGCGTTCTTCCCGATGCCTTGACAGGGACTACTCACTCTCGTACGATATGTTCTGGATTCTACCCCGTGCTTCGTACTTCTTTGTTTTATCCTTCCTCTAGTGTTCCGAGATTCCGACACGTGTCTCGGCGGATTTATGCTCCTACAGTTTGCTTCTTTCCTTTCTCGGGGATTTGTAAGATGACTGAGGAAGGAAACTT
>JAJJMA010224483.1:0-33138 GCA_023529015.1 Papaver nudicaule
TTTACCATAAGACTCACGAGCCAAAACGAAAAGTTGGTAGTATTTCGGTACCCCTTCTTTTTCACGGGGGCAATAAGCGGATGATCTCTGTAATTGACATTCATTCAACACTAGATATCATTTGATTACCAGTTTTAAATGCTACACAAACGAAGGAAAAATGAAACACTCTCCCACCATGAAATGTAAAACAAGTTTAACCAATTAGCAAAATTGAGCTCTGATGAATATTCAAAAGTGCTGCATTTTTTACTTTTGAGACTATAATTTCATTGCCAGATAATCTCATCATCCGTAGTCTTAGTGTCATGCAACAATAATTGCGCTCCCTAAAGAGACGAAACTTCAGAGACGTTAAACTACCTGCGGAATGTTGTTAAATCGCAGAATATGATCAGAAAGAGTTGAGCCCGGGAACACATCTCCTCCAATTGCAATACCTTCATATATTCCATCTGTTACACGGGCTATAGTGTTGTACATTTCATTAGACATGCCACCCTGCAATTATAAATAGACACTTTCAGATATGTCGGCACTAAAACTATTGAATGTTCTGTTCTCTGCAAAATATCAGAAAAGCCCAGCAAAAGAACAGAATATGCGTACAGATTTGGAAACGAATCCAACAGATCCAGGCCTGTATAGCTTGCACTGTATGATATTGTCAATAGTTCCAGCGGTGTCACCAATTTTAAATGCTCCAGCTTAAATGCCTCCAACAGTGGCAGGTCCAATCACAACCTGCAAACAGTTCAGTTCCAAGATCAGGCAAAGAGGCAGCATAGATAACAGTCAGAAAATCCTTAAGAAACTGAACTATCCAGTAATTTATGTATAAAACCAGCACATGATTAAAATAAAACCAGGACTCAATTTGATACATGATTAGACCAAAGCCATTGAATATGTAAAGAAGTTCTGCGCACATAAATCATTAGACAAACAATAACTTGCACTAGTTCAACTAACTGGATCCATAACATCATCTATAGACATGACCAAACATTTCTTTCACTGTGAACTCATATAACAAAAAAAAATATTAATTCAAGTGCTAAACAAACCTTCAATAGCTTCCTGGGAGTTTGATTTCCAAACCAACATTCTTGTAGTATCGGTTTCCTACCTTTCCAGGTCGCTTCCCCTTTCCATATACTTTTAAGCTACACAAACCCAATCACAGAATCAGTTTCTTAATAAAGGAAACAAAGCCAAAACATCACTAAAAATGAAATTAATCAGTTCTTCTCACCATTGGAAAACCTTAAACCGCTTCAATTAAGCCTTCTCTGTGTGTACAAATAAATAAATAAAAAATACAAACACAAACACAATCAAAATCAACAGTAAAGAAACAAGAAAGAAACCGAAGGGTTTGGGGGTTTTGATTCTAGGGTTTGAATTCAGAAAACCAGACATTAAACATCAAATCCAATCTTCTAAGTATTCTTTCACCCAAACTGCATCTGATGTTCCTACAGAAAAAAAAAAACTACAGATTAAAAATCATTCAACAAATCTATACAAAATAATTGTACTTATCAAGGACATGGAAATCACCTTTGTAATGGAAACATCCATAAGATTGCAGTATCGGTCCTGTAAAATCAACAAAGACTAGATCAGGTTAAAGAAAGCAACAAGAAGAAAAAAAAACCCAAACTTTACTGCACTAAAAATCTAGAGAACAAAGATTCTTTTTAGTGAAATAAAGAATCAAGACTTTAAGACCTATTTGGTACTGTGGAGATATTCTTTCGCAAAAGTTCCATCGTATCATCAAATAATTCTTAGATCTAAAAAACGGTTGTTGCCTGTGTAGAGGAGGAAGGAGAGCAGGAGAAAGAAGGAAGAAGGAGAGCAATAAAAATGATTATATTGCGGAGAAAAAAAAACAAGGAAACAATATACTTGGTTGTTTTTTCGTGAATACATGAAGCACGTGGTGTCATGTTCTGTCTTTGCCACATCTCCACTATGGTCATCCGTAATAATAGGGTAGTATACCCGATGGTTATTTTGTAAAAATAGTTTTTGCGTCTACCACCCCTAATAAGGTTGGCAGAGTTTTTGACTAATTTGACTGATTTTTTGGTCAATTTGACTTCTAAGGCAACAACTATAGTCCAGGGTGGAATAAGGGTGGTAAAAAAGTGCTTATAAATCATCACATAATAGGGGTGGCATAATTTTTACTAATTTTGTCTACTTTATTTCTAGTGTTGCCACCCTTTTTAATGGTCAAAACACTAGCCACCATTAATGGGGGTCATATCATAGGGTCATAATATGGGGCAAATCCACTAGTGATGGTAGTTCTTAAAAGTATAATTAACGATTATGGACCCTCTGACAATGCTTTCTGCAATGGTGTCGTGGGCAAGGTAATTTATTCGTTTAATGATTAACATGAGGACCTTATTGTTGTCAGTTGTAATTTATAGTGTACTGTTAAAAGATAGATGGTTCGGTCAAATAATGTAATCCCCAATTATAGTATTGTATACGAATGTGATATCATTTTGAATTTGTATTTCATTTTTTGTAACTCGCTCAGGCTATTATATGTTGTTGTTGGGGTTGGAACTGCATATTTCATGGGTACGTTAATATGTTAATGCAATAATTTTTTAATCAGTATCATTTTGGTTGTATTCAGTCTTTGTTTATCAGTTTTAGGGTTAAGACATTGCTTTGGTTTTTCCTATCCCTATATGCTTTTGAATTATTTGTGCGTTGGTGTCATTAATAATTCCTGCATACATTAAGAAATAGTACTAGCTGTCTTCCCTCAAATGGAAGAGCGCATGGTTCTCAACCATGTAGTTGTGGGTTCGACTCCCACAGATGGCAAGGTTATTTGAGTAGGTTCAAGCATGTTAGGCATTGTCACCCTTCGTAGCATTTAATTCTTTAGTATGATGTGATTTGAAAGCAGTGGGAGCTTGCCTTACAAATCGATGTCTTCTTTTCTGAGATCTGGTGCAATACTGGGGCTTCTTGCTAGAGTGAAAGGTACGACTTCACAATTTGTGCATACATGGATCATTAGCAACAACAAGAAGTACCGCCACTATAGTTGGAAGCTCAAGTCTTTTTGGTTGTGGTTAAATTTAGAAGTTTTAAGGTCATAGAAATTGGATATTTGTCTCTACTGATAGAGGTCCACACAAGCACATCGACATCATAATTATGTTAATTTCACTGAGGTCTCTGTACATCAGATGATACGCTCAATTGAGTTTGTTTCAGGTGTTGCTTCAAATACTTCCATACCTACTTCTTTTGGCTCTGAGTTATGCTTTTAATTTTTATTGTTTTCATTGGCTACTTACTTATTAAAGCAAATATATATGATCTGATAACAAACAATTTATGCTGCTGGAACAGTTTGGCTTGCTCAGAAGTGTGAATTGTCTTCTACTAGAAATTATTTCTTCTTGCTTAGGAGTGAATTTTAATTAAGTTTTATTATGGTAGATCTGCAGTAACCAGCCCGTGGTGGCTTTGATGTCCATCAGTTGACTCATTTCTATATGTTGTTGCATGATCTGTAGGTTCCGGAGCTTCCACGTTCTATTGAAAAAGCATAAAACAATTGGTGGGGTTTGGTTTCTTTGAGTTAATTTTTATGTTTTGGTATTGGCAGTTGTTGATGGTGGTTTTTGGCAAGGAGGTTGCAAGAGTAATTTTGCACCAATTTCTGGCATCTTGGTGTCGTCAGGTGAATGGCTCAAGGCAAGTTATGAATTTATTTGCAGTAGGGGTAAGAGAATTGGCCATCATGGCCATATTTTGATTTTTGATGACCCTGGCCTAGTGCCATGGTCCACATCCCATCTAAACCTAGCCTACACGGCCATCCACCCTAGCCTACGCGGCTAATCCTATCCCACGGCATCCCCATCCTAGCCCACGACATCCCCATCCTAGCCTACACGGCTATACTATCCTGGCCCACGCGACCATCCATCCCATGATGTTGCGGGAATAATACAAGGGCCTCACTTTCTTTGATTGGCCATAACCTAATGTCGTGGTCCTACTTTGCTTGCTTGGCCGTGGCTTAGGCTACGGCCCCACTTTTATAGCTTGGTTATGGTTAGCACCATGTTCCACTTTGTTTGCTTGGCCGTGGCTTAGGCTACTTACGACCTCACTTCTATAGCTTGGTCATGGATAGCACCATGTCCCACACTTTTAGCTTGGCCGTGGCTCTTGCCACGGCCCCACTTTTGTCCCTTGGCTATGGATCTTGCCACGACCCCACTTTTATTACTCGGTCATAGCTTATGCTATGACCCCACTTTTATTGCTTGAGCCACGGCCCCACTTTTATAGGTCGGCCATTAATAATACTATGGCCCACTTTTATCACACGACCATAGCTTGAGGATCCCACTTCTTAATCCTAAGTCATCTTTACTTATAGGGTAGGTCCCTCTTTACCATTCCAAGTCCTAATTGATTATAGATTCCATAACGTTGTGGTTTCCTAGTCAAATTCGGAAATCTGACAGATTACAAATTACTTTATAGAATGATTGATACGGTCTAATCCTTAAGGATTCAGGAGAAACTTCCTTCATGAAAGTTGTTCATCTGCGAGTTTCCCATGACATACTAAAATTTCATAATTTTAGAAAATATAGGCTGGCTTGGGCGATTTTTAGAGTAAGTGACGTGCAAACTGTCTAGAAATCTGAAAATGACCTAACGTTATGGTTCATCCCTATACATCCTATAGTAGACTTCCTACTAAGATTATTATGCTATGCAATATAGCTTATTATCATTCATGCATCCTATCTTTAGGTCTTGAATTGGTAATGCTCATGCATTTTTGGTTGTGGCTACGCTGTGTTAGCATAACCTGACTTTTCTCCTGATTATAGACTTGCTTCTATAATCAGTGCTACATTTCTTAATCATGGCTCATGGCCATGACTTATATTATTTTAGACATTCATATGTCTCTATTACTCATGGAATTGGTGCATTATATGCCACAAGCCAATTTCTCATATTTATGGCATACGAAGAGTCATATTTACTTGACCATTGCCACAGAGGGTTGCTGAAATCCCCTCAGTCTAAATGACGATTGCATAGCTCAATCCTTAGACTATTTTCATTGGCCTAAATGGCGGTTTCCCGGCTCAATCCTTAGACCAAGGACTAAAAGAGATACACAAGCTTATCGCTCAATTCTCTATTTATGTGCAAAGTCCTAAGTTTACCAATAAATGGTACGACTAGCACTTAGTCCGATTTGACTTAACAAGTATTCAACACGTAACAAATCTTACGAGAATCAAGTAAGTTACATGGGGGGATATTCTTTAGGGTTTTGGTTTGGCGGTCTACGACATGTGTGATTGCAACGGCTCAATCACTCAACGGGAAAGAAACTAAGTCGTGTGAACGTTGCTAGAAAGATGGGATGAGAAACTGGGTTGTTAGTCTTCCCTAATATTAGGCGTAAGACTCTTAACAGGTGACCCCACTTACTCTACTCTTCCACTTCTTCCACTTCTTACGGGATCAGTTGGAATTATATTGCTATAAATAGGTCACTCGACCAGTTTGGAAATCAGTTCGAAAGAACAATCAGTTCAATTCAATGCAGTACAATCAATTCATCTCATCGATAATTGATTAACTCTTCTCATTCAGCATTCAATATCTAGTGAGAACTGAATACCCATTCTTTTAGCAACTTTATTCACAACATCGCAAAACTCATAGCAATTCTCTGATATCATCTTTCTCGGCTCCCCTCCCTTAAACCAACCCTATTTCCTCTTTTTGTAACTGAAGCAATACTCGAACGGCCATTTATTGGTTTAGGCGAGTCCTGTTCGATCTTGACCTCTCGAATACCATTACAACTTCATATTTTACCCCTCAGATTCTCTTTATTGTTTTACACCTAAAACATTTGGCGACCACAGTGGGAGGTCATTATCTCAGTTGTAAAAAAATGGTTGAAACAAGGAGGCAGAGTTCAGAGAACACAAACTCTCCAAACATCACCAGTGGTCCCACAACCTCAGCTGTTACAAGTGGGGCTACTACTCCTCAAGTCAGTGGCGTCATCAGCTCTGCTGGTCCCACCACCCAAAGCGTTAATCATATCACGTCTCCAAACCCTAATATTGTGGTTACCTCACCTCATATTGTAGGGGCCGCTTCATCTCCATCTTTCAATACCACGACTACCTTACCTCATGTTGTGGGGGCCACTTCATCTCTATCCTCTGCTAGCACGGTTACCCCATCCCATGTTGTGGGAGCCACTTTCACCCATGTAGGGACCACCTCTACAACTCCTGGTAATCCTTACACTCATATCTCAAGCCGCACAAAAGCATTTCTCTTTGGGCCCCGCACTGGAGAAACAAGGGGTACTGAGAATTCACCTAGCATGGCGGATCTAATGAAGACTCAACAAGATCTAGCCCTAAGTCAGAATAGCATGGTGAAAACCCAATTGGAGTTGTTATCTTGTTTGAGAACTCTCTCAGAACGATTAGCACCACCAACAAACCCTGTGATAACTCGTGGAGAACTCCCTATCAACCATGACAGAGCGGGCCCATCTCAAATTCACGTCATTCCTGATGACCAAGAAGTTCATGTCCACACCACATGTGGGCCAAGCACAGGTTCTCAACATAACTTTGTCACTCGTGAAGATCTGCAAAATCTCCTTCAAGCTCAGAACGTGGAAAATTCAGATTTATTTCATCGTCATCAACCTCCATATCCACTTGAAGTTCAACGTGAGTCTCTTCCCGAAGGATATGTTACACCTTCATTCTCAATGTATAATGATATTGGAAATGCTCGAGAACATATATCTCGTTTTCTAGAATCATTGGGAGTGCATGAAAGAAGCCAAACTGTATGTCTCAAAGAATTCTCGAAATCCCTGACTGGGAAGGCATACACTTGGTATAATAATCTGGCTCCCAACAGTATTCTCAGCTGGAGCCAGATGGTTAATGCTTTCCTCAAGAAGTACTTCTTTGTGTCTGAGCAACTCACTGTCTCTGATTTGGGGAGACTTTATCATCGAAACAATGAACATCCAGATGATTATATGACGAGGTTCAGAACTCGTGCAGTGGATTGCAATGATCCAAATGTGACAGAGTTGCAGTTGGTGGAACTTTGCATCAATGGAATTATACCGGTATATCGAGCTTTATTGGAGAATCTGGATATTAACAATTTCACCAAACTCCATAAATCCGCCAAACGATCCGCTACTACTGCACCCGCATTACTAGAAAGACCCAGACCTGTGAAGGTTGAAGAAAGTCGTGGTGAGACACGTGCCAGCAAACGACTCGTCAACAAGCAATATAGCTCCCTTCCCTCAGTCCATGCCTTCACTGAAGGTGTTAAAAGAAAGGCGCCTACTCCTGAGGCCCCACAATTGATACGTGTGGCCCCAACCCAATCTCAGGCTCCTGCACGGGTCCCAGCTACTGCTCCTGCACCAAAGGCACCACGACACCATCTGGAATTTCCTAAAATTCCAGATTTCCCTTGTACAATGGATGAAGTGATAGAGCTCCTGGAAGCATGGATTCAAGATGGTGCTATCAAGTTACCTCCTGTACGGAGAGAACCCACAGCACAAGAAATGACTGATCCCAAGTATTGTCATTTTCATAGATTCGTCAATCATCCCACCAGCGAGTGTCATCGACTCAAGTAAATATTCAATGAAAAGATTGAGTCAGGGGAGTTGAACTTGGGGACTGAGGATGTGCATAAGAATCCACTCCCTCAGCATCAACCTCAACATCAGCATCAACCCAACATTCAAAATTTCACTATCTCCGGGGAATCTGTCAAGCAAACCAGCGAAGAGACATGTTCACAACCTTCAACTGGATTGCTAGTGGTAAAGAAGTACCTGTACTTGAAAGACATAGAGAAACTCAATCAAAGCCTGATGAAGTTATACCAGAGATGATGGCAGGACGGAAGCGCATCCCAATACCACTCATCTCTGCCCGTCTCAAAGGTACAAATTTCAAGAAAGTTCAAATTGATGCTAGTGTTATGGTTAACCTAATCCCAATCAAAACACTTCAAGCAATTGGGATTTCCAGACGGGATGTTATTTATTATCCCACAGTTATGGTCACATTACTTTGGATCTGAAGGTGGACTCGACTCACACCAAAGAAAAGTTTCATGTAATAAAGGAAGATAATGAGCATGATATGATTTTGGGGCATCCCTGGCTTCACGGGAAGAGATTTGTGCCTAAAGTCTCACCAGTAATCATCAAGGGCCAAGACTCATGTTCGACCAAGAAAGCTGCAACGTGGGAAAGCTGGAGTACCATGTGGGGTCAGAAACTCTGATAATATTCAAAGAGGTACGTGAAAGTGATTTGAAATATTTAATTCAGAATTATTTAGCTAACGGGAATCCCATCCAACGTGTCCCTACACAAACATTGGATAATTCTCTGACATGGGGACTTGATTACATCAAGTCTATCAAATCTCTCGAGACACCTCGTGAGGGAATTAAGGACAAAGCTGCAGAAAAGTGGGCCCGAATAAAGCAACGTTCATATAGGCGAAAGACACCTGAGTTGTCGTGGGAGCCTAAGGTTTTTCAAGAAGGGAATAAGGTTATGCGACGCACTAATCGAAAGGGGATTTCTTTTTCGGGGTCCACACCAAACTGGGAGGGACCTTATGTCATATCTCGAGTCATGCCTATTGCACAATACATGATAAGTGCAATACATGAGAGGCCTTCAAACATGGTGATCAATGGCAAGTGGCTCAAGAAGATATGCAGATTCACTATGATTTATTTATTTTCTGTAATTTCCAATTCCTTCAAAAGAAAAGTGCAAGTAATCTCTTGCCTTTTAGCAATTTAATTCAAAAATTCAAATTCAAAACTTACGAGTTCAAAACAATCAATTCCTACAAATCATTTGTTCAATAAACCAAATAAAAGCAAAATAAAATTCTACTGAGAAAATGTTTTGCTCCTGAAACCTTTCAGAAACAACCATCTAGTGAAGATTTTTTCTCCTTCAATAACTGCCTTCTTTATTTGAGCAATGTCAGCAGCTTTCTTCTCCAGAATCTTAGCCAACTTGCGAATCTTTTCAACTTTTGCATCATGGTTTCTCTCTTCTTTTCCACCAAGTCACGTGTGAACTTGCCAACAACAGCACGCCTTGTTCGAACATATTTGATTCTTGCCTGAAGCCACGACAAGTTGAGTTTGAAGATTTCTAATGCAGCGATTAATTCCTCTATTTAACATAATAGCTCATCAGTGACATCCTTTAATGAGGTAGCATCCATCTTTGTTATCAACACCATGAAGTCAGCTACAATGCCTATGGATGTGTAGAAGTGGATACTCTTTCCAGCGGTAACAAGATGACCGTAGCGACTCCATATTTTATTATAGAGTGGGACGTGTTCCTTTAGAACATTAAATCCTCCCACTAACTCATGCTCAGGGAGAGTCACTTTATGAGGTGGATTATTCACCATACCAGCAGAGGGAATTTCTTAGAGTACCCAAGTGGTTGAGCATCTACATCAATAATGTTGGGATTCTCATGAATTTGAAGTTCTTTACCGACATCCTGAAAGAAAATCCAAGACAAATCAAGCTATGTATATTAAAAGCTTAGCATAAGGGGACGATTGAGCCTACCTTGATAAGAGAAGAGTTCTCGGCAACATCGTCAAAAGTTTTACTAAGGTCTCGTCCGACTCTGTTATTGTGAGTGTCACTGATCTTTTCACCTACAAAATAGCTATCTTCCATCTCTTCGTTACCATCAGAAGGCTGCAAGAGCAAACAAGGTGAGAATAAAATACTGAAATATTTTATGTCAAATTAAAAGAGTGACAAAAGTAACCTGTGTAGCATAAAGTGTTACGGAGGATTTGGGTCCTGTTGTTTTATTTCGCTCCGTAGTCGTGCCAGTGGATTTGTGCGGTGTATCGTCCGGAGTTGCTTCACCGAAAAGTGAGCATTGGCTATAGGGAGTGAATGAAGCATTCTCAAAGCCTGGAGAAGGTCCATTCTACATCAAATAAGAAGGGAACATCATCAAAAGAAGATATTACAATAAGCTCATGACGTTCTCTAAAAGAAGGAATTTTCTGACGTCTGAATTATTACGAAGTACTGCAGAAAACTCAAATATTGTACAAATCCGTAAGGAATTTTGAAAAGTTTCCTTCATGAAAGTTGTTTGTATGGATGTTTTCTATAACGTGCTATAAAGGCTTAATTTTTGGGAAAATCTACTGTCCGGAATGATTTTTTGACCGAACAGCATGCAATCTGCAATATTTATGGAGATTGCGTCAACTTGTGGCACATGAAATAACGAGCAAAAAGACTTGAAATTCAGATTTTCTTTTTTGAGGTGAAATCTACGGATGTCTGTTTTCTAACTTGGGGTCAACCATCAAAATCCAATGTCGGATGAAGATTTTATGGTCATTCTCGCGCCGTGACTCAAAACAGGAAAATCTGACGGGATTTTTACTTTTCTACTAAAAGTAAAAATATGGCAAAGAGAATGAAGTCTTACCATTACTAAATTCTATGCAAATGAATTGGGGACTTGATTAGCACTTAAAGGAGTCGCCATGAAGCTGCTGCTAGCTGGGGTGAATGATGATCCACCCGGAAGACGGTTAATACCGAAAGATACAATTTCAGTATTGGTCTCTTGTGTTGCGGAGCTGACAAACTTCTGATTAGGCGGATTTGGCTGCACAAAAGAGTCACGAGTAAGATGTCAAGATTATCACAAGTCAAGCTTATGCAGATAGACAATAATGAAGTACACTCATTGTTAGGCTTCGACCAGTGAACCATCCACGACGAATAAGCATTTTCCTGCTTGTTTGAAGTTTTAACAACGTTCTCTAGTTGGGTATATACCTGTTCTTCAGCAGCATTCAAAGAAATACTGAGCTCGCCGTTAATTGGGAGTGGTAGTAATGCTGCCACAACCTCTAGTGAAATTACAAGCTCTCCCCACGCAAATATGAACGAGTTTGTGCCACCACACTAACGAATCAGGAGAGCAGCTAAGCCACGTTTATCCCTAACTATAAAGGAAACAGTCGAACTCTTCACAACATAGAAGATTCTGGCTTTCTCTAATAATTTCTTAACAGTTGGGATGTCAAGCATCTTCTTAGCATACAGAAGCCATGAATCAATTGGTTTTTGTGGAGAGAGGTAAACAATTTTGGAAGCATTAAAGTCACCTCTCTGAAGACAGAAACGAGTTACAAGTGATGGTATAATAACCATTGGAGCACCAGAATTACTTGTAAGAATTCGAGCTTGATTTTGGGGAATTGCAGATTGAGCTAAGCTTGCTATACGAGCTTCAAATTCATCATTAATGTGAGGAATGTCCTTTGGAACTGTGTTGGAAGTAGCATCATCACCAACATGAGAAGAGCTATGGGATTCATTATCAGTCATCTTGATCCTTCACTCTACAAAAATTGTGTGTTTGTGAAAAAGGGGAAGAACAAGCTCACGTGATATATATACATATATTATATGCACGCATCCCTAGGGAGTCCTAATCTTGCTGGGACTGGGTATTATTCAAGGGGCTTGGTCCTTAGGTCTTGTTTGGGCTTCATGTTTGCGATTAAAGAGTCCGTGCAGATGTGGATAGCTTGTTCAACATATGCTCACCCTGGAACACTCACGGTTCCATGTTGCGTAGGGGACTAAATGTTGATGGTGGTTTTTGGCAAGGAGGTTGCAAGAGTAATTTTGCACCAATTTCTGGCATCTTGGCGTCGTAAGGTGAATGGCTAAAGGCAAGGTATGAATTTATTTGCAGTAGGGGTAAGAGAATTGGCCATCATGGCCATATTTTGATTTTTCATGACCCTGGCCTAGTGCCATGGTCCACATCCCATCTAACCCTAGCCTACACGGCCATCCACCCTAGCCTACGCGGTTAATCCTAGCTCACGGCATCCCCATCCTAGCCCACGACATCCCCATCCTAGCCTACACGACTATACTATCCTGGCCCACGCGGCCATCCATCCCATGATGTTGCGGGTCTAATACAAGGGCCCCACTTTCTTTGATTGGCCATAACCTAATGTCGTGGTCCCACTTTGCTTGCTTGGCCGTGGCTTAGGCTACGACCCCACTTTTATAGCTTGGTTATGGTTAGCACCATGTCCCACTTTGTTTGCTTGGCCGTGGCTTAGGCTACGACCTCACTTTTATAGCTTGGTCATGGATATCACCATGTCCCACACTTTTAGCTTGGCCGTGGCTCTTGCCACGGCCCCACATTCATGGCCTGGCCGTGGCTCTTGCCACGGACCACTTTTGTCCCTTGGCTATGGATCTTGCCACGACCCCACTTTTATTACTCGGTCATAGGTTATGCTCTGACCCCACTTTTATAGGTCGGCCATTAAATAATACTATGGCCCACTTTTATCACACGACCATAGCTTGAGGATCCCACTTCTTAATCCTAAGTCATCTTTACTTATAGGGTAGGTCCCTCTTTACCATTCCAAGTCCTAATTGATTATAGATTCCATAACGTTGTGGTTTCCTAATCAAATTCGGAAATCTGACAGATTACAAATTACTGTAAAGAACGATTGATACGGTCTAATCTTAAGGATTCAGGAGAAACTTCCTTCATGAAAGTTGTTCATCTGCGAGTTTCCCATGACATACTAAAATTTCATAATGGTACAATACTCGAATGACCATCTTTCTCGGCTTCCCTCCCTTAAACCAACCATATTTCCTCTTCTTGTAACTGAAGCAATACTCGAACGACCATTTCTTGGTTTAGGCGAGTCTTGTTCGATCTTGACCTCTCGAATACCATTACAACTTCATATTTTACCCCTCAGATTCTCTTTATTGTTCTACACCTAAAACAACAGTCCATGTATTTTAATTTTTTGTAGGTATCAAGGCGTGGTTACTGTCTTGCTCGGGGTGTGTATATTTATCCGAGAGCAGTTGTTAACTCAGTCGAGTTTTGCGATGGTGATTCGCTTTTGGTGGTTACAATGAAGGTATCATCATCTTTAAGCATTCTTCTGAAAACAAAAAAATTGTTTATGTTTGTGTATGTATGTCTAAGTAGTGGTTTCGTGATCTGTCGTCGGAATGGTCATAAGGTAGATGAAACTTGAAATCTAGAGAGCAGAGACTTGATATTGGTGTGCGGGTGCCACTACAAATCTATGCAAGTCTCAAGAATACAAGTATAGAGAGTAATAAAAAGGAATTAATAAGGTACTACTTCTCCGTTAAATTAATTCTCTACTACTGTGTGACAGAGCTTGGTCAGCGGGAGGAATGTATTGATTTGGGCTGAGACACGAAGATATACCCATAGAGTATGAATGGTTTTTACGCTGGATGGAGTATGAGAGGGGAGATGGTGGGTTTTGGAAGCATATGTTTCAGCTCATCAATTATTGTGAATTTATCATGCAGGTTAGTACTAGCTATTGATAGTCCAATTCTTTTTCTGTTCAAGTGATTCATTATATAATAATCACATCATTACCTTTTTCCTTTTCTTTTCGGGTTTTCCCTCTCTCAAGATATACAAAGAATGAATACAGTACATGGAACTGATGCAAAATAGTCATTATTGACCTAGCAACAAGCAATAATTCTACTCTCACAAAGATTTACACAAAGTTTTGCACAAATCTTTCATCCAACGGCCCCCCTGCAAATCTCAATTGGTGGGGGGCCACGCACCACCTCTAATATTCCATCCCCACCGTTGGATCACTCCACGGTGTAAAACCGTGTGTAAACCAAGGTGAGTGTACAATTACTCAGCAACAAGAGTAGGTATGGCTAAATACCGTGGACTTTCTACGTATGGTTTAAATATAGTATGGTTTGATCTTCTTGGGTATGCTGTACTCTTACTTTCACATTGTACAACTCATATAGTGTCAACTTCTCCTTTCTATTGAAATAATAGCGGTAAACTTCGGTCTTTCGACATGTTTTTATTTTTTGCCTGTTTTGTACTACATCGAACAAGGCTATAATTTTCAGCATCAAAATCATTTTTTTTCTTTCATGTCTCTGATTACTGTATATTCATTGATGATCCAAGGGTATCTTACGTTGTTATCATTTTTGTCTGACCATGTCAAAGGAGGTTGTGGCAACTTTCCCTTGCTCAAATAGGAGGTCTAGAATTTAGTGGAAGTTTACACTATTAAATTCTATACATGTCTGGAATTTAGTCGAAGTTTACACTATTAAATTCTATACATGTCCAAGATTCGCAGCTTTATAATTAGTACCTGTCTCCAATTACTTTGACTTCTGAATGTTGGTTATTATTCTAATAGGAAATTATAGGTAAGGGTGGCACTGCAAAAAGTGAATGTCCAGGTAGATTGATGTGGGAAAAGATAATCTTGAATCCAATAAATTTCTCCAACAACACCAACAAAAAAAAAGGACTAAATTATTGTGCTTTTTGATAACAACTCAGAAGAAATCTTTACCAGAACTATTAGCTGAAAATGAGAAATATTGAAGATCATTGTAATTTCAGAGCTCTTTTTTTTCTTTTTTTTTTTTTGATTTATTTATTAAATTAGACTAGCAAAGTATTAGTTTTTCTATAGAGGTCATTCTTTTCTGAGTTTTTCTTTTCCAGATATTTATATTTGGATTGTAATTAGTAGATACATTATTTATGTAAAGTTTTATTGTGCAAGTTTGATTCATTGACCAAGTGATAGCCAATAAAAAATAGAAGACTCACATAATAATATTACAAAATGAAAGATAACTGGCTTAGATTAAAATGAATCATCCAATATTACAAAATGATAAGCTCACAGAGTAGTATGATCACACAAAATATGAATACATATTTGAAGTCACAGAAAGAAAACCTGGGGTCATTGGGGCGGATCCAAAAGAATGGGGCAGATTTAGGTTATTCGACGATCCAGTTTGACGTGTTAAGGGGTGGCTAAATGGGTGGGCGAAAAACCAGTTATACCCTTTCCCAAACATGTAAAATGTCTGTACTACCCTTGAGAGATTATAACCTAAAACTACCGAATGAGAGTAACAATTTCATTCTCCTCCTCCCCTTCCTCACCTCTTCTCCTCCCCTTCCGCTCCTCCACCACCCAATTCCGCCTCTATCTTCTCTTTAAACCTAGGCTACCGAATGAAACCAGGTTCATTCTCATTCTTCTCCTCCCCTTTCTCCCCTTCTCCTCCACAACCACCATTTTCGTTCGCCGTTCACTACCATTTTCCTCCTCTATCCCATACTCCCAACCCCCGACCCAGAAATCGACAATTGATTTTGGTAAGACTAATTCCACCAGAATTAGTTCCACCAATGGTTTCAGTGAGGTAATTCTCAAGCTTATGTATGAATTTAGCAATTAGGGTTTCCATTTTTCGCCCAGAAAAACTAGGGTTTATGTATGAGCTACCGAGTATGAAAATTTACAGAGTCGGTGGCTCTTTTGCTTACCGAGTACTTATGGATTATACACTACTCGATAGCTCTTTTGACTTACCGAGTATGATTTTTCATATCATATTTTTTATGTATAATTTTTAAGGTATAATCGGTTGCAATGTTGGCTGCCGAGTATTAATTTTTCTTACTCGGTAGCTATTCTGTTTGCCGAGTATGTTTGTGCTGCCGAAGGGTTTAACACCACTCGGTAACTCATTTATTTATCGAGCTACCGAGTAAGTATACTCGGCAGCTATATTGTTTTACCGAGGGTCAATTCTCCACACTCGGTTGCTTTTTTGCTTGCCAACACATAAAATATTCCAACACATCATTGCCCTTACAAGATCCATTTGATGTGGAGTCAACTTAGCATAAGCAACGTGCCCAACAAGACTTTCCGGATCATCATGGTTGTGATAACCATTCTTTACTTTCATTCTCCACAAATCATCACGTCCTAGATTAAAAAGCATCTTGAACGGACAATCGGTCTTCTTTGAATGAGTATTACCTGATCATTTGGAGTCGAGTTCACTTCCTTTCCATTCTTTGATTCTTCATATTTTTCCAAACACTCTTTTTCATGGTTTTTTTCTATAATGGTAGAGTTCCAACAATCCATGGCTTCCTCCATGTAAGATGAATTCGTAGCATGATCACCCTCACGAGAAGAACATTCACCCCGCTCAATCTCACTCAAAACAACCATCTCAAAAAAAAAAAAAAAAACTTCTTCTTCTTCTTCTTCTTCTTGTAACTCTCTCTCAAAATAACAAAAATAACACAACCTAAGCTAATCGGTGGCTAAGTAGATTAATTTGTAGTTACATTAGCTTAATCGGTAACTTGTTTTGAGTTAACCGGTAGCTTAATATGTGTGGGGGTATTTTAGACACTGAGATAAGGGATAGCCTAATTACGTTTGGGTGAACGGGTTTTAAAAAAAAAACTCAATATGCCCCCATTCTTTTGGATCTGCCCCAATGACGCGATGAAAGAAAACAAACGACATTTTACACATTAACTCATTGCTTGATGATATTTAATTTAATAGCACAATGCAAATGATAGCTATTTTCTACGGTCTAGATGCCTAATAATTTAGCAGATCATATGAATTCGTGCAACGCACGGGCTTACCACTTGTTTGATTGATTTGGCTTGATGCGTAAAAGCCTTTGAATTTGGTTAAGGAGTTAGTGGGCTTGGTTGGGTGGTAAGAAAGGGTACCGCACATGGAGGAATATTGTTTATAACCTAGAGGGGGGAGTTCTCAGTTTTGCTTTCTCAGTAGGGGTGAGCAAATTGTCCGGAACCGCGAATTTGAACCGCAACCGTCCGCAAATTTGCGGTTTGGGCCCAAACCGTTCAGCCAATGGGCCGGTGGCGGTTTAAAATTTGAATCCGCATGATTTAGCGGGGCGGTTGCGGTTGGCCCATGAGAACCGCGGATTTACCCGCAACCGCAGGTATTATCGTAGTATTAGTAATATCCTAGGGATATTACTGGAATTTAGGGTATTAAAACTCCCCTTTTCTTCCTCCGCTGCTACCACTACCAAAATCCCTCATTGTAATCATGTACTTCTGCTACTGATTAGAGAAGAATAATCGTTCTCTACGATACAAAGCCTAAATCTCATCATCATCATTTCCACAATCAGAATTAAATGATTATTTTTCCCCCACCATTGATATTCTCTTCTACCCATGTTCTTGAGTTTCGATTTTCCTCCAAGGTTTTTTATTTCTCAATTTTATTAATCTCTGATCTTCATAAATTAATCTGAAGATAATAATCTGTATTGCGTCAAATTGGATTTGGATTAACCTAAATGAAAAAGTTGCATTTTTTTTTTTGTTTAGTTTTCGGATCTGATTGGTGTGAAGTAATAAAAACTTAATTAATGGAGTTCGTGGATGACCCAAAACTTAATTAATGAACCCATGGAAAGGAGAAGTCGTAATTAGATTAGAGTGTAATGGTTTCATTCTAATGAGAATGTAAATGAAGGGTCAGGAAGGGTAGAGATTAATTGTTCTAGTGAAGTAAATGGAAAAGAAATGAGGAGTGTGAATTAACTGCTTTGGGATGTAAAGAATTTTTTGAAGAGATTTGATTGTTAATCTTTGGGTTCTATGGGTTTCGAAATTGCAGGGAAAGAGTAGTTAAAATTCACACCAGTGTTTAAACATAAGCTGCTGCCTGCCGACGAAGTTGTTGCAGTTGTAAGCGACCATAGTGTCGGTGATGCAGTTGGCATGAGCAGAAGAAACTTTGAGGGTGCAGAAGAAACCGCGGGGGACCGCGACCAAACCGCAAAACCGCGGTTCTAAAAACCGGCGGTGCACGGTGCGGTCGCGGTTTGATTTTCCAAACCGCACCTTTTGACGGTTTGGTTGCGGGTACCCCCTAAACCGCAACCGTCACCCCGTTGCTCACCCCTATTTCTCAGCGACGGGAAGGAAGAAAGGAGGCCGTGTAGTCTGTCGGTGCTGGAAAAAATAAGGGAGGAAGAAGAAGACCATAGCCGAGTGACGACGGTGGTTCCGGTTTAATCTTTCTATCTCTTGTATTTATTTTAATGGGTTTTGAGAAACCCATAGCCATTAAACCCTATAATTTCATAATGTTTTACTTAGCGTTGAGATTAAAAGTAGGGAGTTCTCTCAATTCTTAGAGTTCCTGACCCCACCTAAAAAATTTATAACCAATGAGAGAAATTTGCAATATTTTCCTCAAACTTTCACGTGAGAAAACTGATAAAAACCCTAAACTAAAATTCTCCTGTTCTCTTCTTTTCTACTTCTCTGCCTCTCCATCTCACGGGTTTTCTCAATTCTTCTTATCTTTCGAAAATAATCGCAGCTACACGAATACGATCACAAGTTTTATTGTACAGCCATCACAAGTTTCAAAGGTAGGGTTCTTATTCGCTTTTTTACTGTCAACAATCACAGGTTTCAAAGGTAACACGCAAGTTTTGATGAGCAATCACATTGGGTAGATTATTCCTAACTGAAATCGTCGTATCTCTGATTTTGCAGGTTAGGAATCAGGATAAAGGAGGTTTGCTTTTGAATTTACTGTGTTTGATTTTGCAAGCAAGGGTTTACGAGGTTTTCCCCTTTGTCTGTTATTTTTGTTTGGGTTTCTTACTAGCAATTTCGACTTTAAAATTTTTGTTTTTATCTAATCGTTCTCTGCTCATCGTTTGTTAAATTCAATTTTTTATTCATTGGCGGCTGCAGAAAATAAAAAATCAATCAGGTTTTACGATTTAATCCAAAGTTTCTATTTTGTTTTGTTTTACTCAATCAGGTTTTTCTTTCTCTGTTTGTTTATGTTGTAGGTATGGAAAAACAAGTACCATCAATACTAATCTCTTATCATTTACTTTATCTATTTATATTGTTCTGTTTCCATTAAACTTCGTCTCTTTATATGATTATCTTCGTCGATGGTGTGCGTTTTTCTTTTCTTCAGGTATGCAATAAATAACACTATAGGCTAAGAACACTGAGAGCTTGCTGATAACACCTGAAGCTAATGATAACTGCCGTGGGAAGGTTCTTTTTCTTTGTTTTGTCCCTTATTTTGTTTTTCAGTTAAGCATAATGATTCATTTGCTTAGACTTTATCCCATTCCTAACTTTTCTCATATGCAAGCACTTATAAGTTACAAGCATAGAGTCATGGTGGTTGTCTATATGTGTGCAGAAAAACCACTGTGATAAAAGGAGGTGTCATTTTTGTATGACAATTGGCGTACCTCTTAGGTAAGAGCCATTTAACTGTGATAAAGGAGGTGGCATTTTTGTATGACAGTTAAGTAAAACTCTTGGGTAAGAGCTATTTAATATATGGTTTGAGCTCAATGGTTGGTGTTATAGTGTTATCCACCCCTTGGCAGTTTCAATGTTGATGTGAATACCTCCACCTTAATTGTATAACCTGATTGTAATATATTGAACAACTTGGTTCTTTCCAAATGGTAGTGCAGGAGCAAGTAAAACACTCATATACAACACAATGGCTGCAAGTTGTCGATTAAGAAGAGACATTGATCTTACCATTGCATCGTCGGGTATTTCTTCTTCGCTGCTATGGACGAAAATCACTCTAGATCAGTTGGAATTATCCATAGAAATCTCACATTTACATTTTTTTTTTCGTTTCGTAGGTATCTCTTTTGTTATGCCATGGAAATCCAAATAGGATCAGGAACCAGGAGTTTGAAACCTTAGCTAATAAGTGATTCAACAGAAAATAATATACGTATCATGTATACCGTATTTGTTGCATTTCGAAATAATGTACCATCAATAGTTACCTTGACGGCATTCACATCAACCAACAGAAAAACAATGCATGAAGCTTTAACACAATCAGGGTATTCAATATTGCATTGTACCATATTTTCACATCAATAATTGTTCAATATTTTGTGGGTGTCCTATTTTGTGAATTGATACTATACCTTGCTTTGCTTTTGAAATTTCGCTTTTGGTCATATATAAGATGTGCACAAGTACCATTATATTGATGAACAAGTAGAAGAAATTTCGCTTTTGGCAAGCATTATAAAGTCTTTCAAATTCAAATTCAAATTCTGTGATATATATTTTTCCTTGCGTAGTTAGATCTTGAACCAGTAAATGGTGGGTATTCTAAATGGGTAGAAAGGAGGCGGGTGATGCAGAGACAGTGACAATCATGGTAAGCTGTTTTGGCTATATATATGATTACTCACTTGCTTAATAGGGCAGACATATCTTTACATACAGAAAATCATTTTGTATAAGTCCAAATATACCAGGCACTGTCAGTGTTTAGGGTGAGCTACAATATATGTTAGATTTATGTTAAAAATCTTTCTTTGCAGCAATTTTTTATCAACAAAGATGCCTGCTACTTTAGGGTTGGTTACAAATACAAAGTCCTTCGAAAGGACAACGTCTTACATATTATTTAAGGGCCATGTTTCTTATACTTAGCTAGCTCTCAGCATTGATTTCAGGAAATATGAGTAGTCATACAATAAGGATGAAGAGTCCCTTGAGATTGAACATTCTAACGAGAAAGTCCTACATTTCTTTCAAAACCCATTTCTAGCTAATAATTTTAGATATCCCACTATAGAATCAGTTTGCTGGACATGAATTAAGTTCAACTTGCAGCATTTCAATTGGTATGCTGGAATTTTAACTTGCAGCTTTTAATAGGATTTATTTAGATGGAAAGTTGGATTTGGAGTTGCTGGATTGTTATGGTCATATCTGTTGCATCATTCTTCATATCATAACAGAGTTAATTGAGTGGATTCGCTCATGTTATTTGATGCTTCATCTAAAAATAATCATTTTGTTTGTTTTGCCTTCCAAAGATGAAGACAGATATTACTAATTTAAGTTTCACAAAACCTAAGTTTCATAATTGTTTCAGCATTAGTAGGCCACAAATATTGTTTCATGCTGGCATAACAGGTTGAAGTCTAATTTTTTCTTTTTTGTTCAAGCTCTTTTTAAACTTACTAATTTGTATTTTGAATTGTGTATGGGTTTTGTTTGCAGCACCTGTAAGCACTCATGATAGCATAACAAGTTGAGCTTCTATTATAATTCTTCTAGATAAGGTAAGAAAGCTTATCATGGCACATTATAAATGGAGTTATTTGGTAAGAATTTGGGAACGTATACCACTGTTTTTAACACAATACGCACTATTGACTTTGGATTATGTCGTTGAGGTAGTATGTGTGGATGAAGCAAGGGATCAACAAACTTACATAAAGAAATTTCACTTGCTGTCTTAGCTCAAATGGAAGAGCACATGGTTTTTAACCATGTAG
This sequence comes from Papaver nudicaule, assembly GCA_023529015.1. Taxonomy (NCBI): domain Eukaryota; kingdom Viridiplantae; phylum Streptophyta; class Magnoliopsida; order Ranunculales; family Papaveraceae; genus Papaver; species Papaver nudicaule. The sequence goes on from JAJJMA010224483.1 coordinate 21,424, forward strand.
TTGTGGGTTCGACTCCCACATATGGCGAGTAGGCTGGAACCTTTGCAAAGCATATTTATAAGGCTTTGATCAACACTGGTGGAGGCTCCTCCATGGATATTGTTTCTCTCTTTGCTTACTTATCTAACAACAACTAATCTAGCTCTTCAGAAATACATGAGGTGTCTTCGTACATTATATTGTGAGTTTGCAGTTGATTTCCCTGTCCATCATTGTTTTAGCTTTGCATATTAATTCTTCAAAACGATTGAATATCTAATTTTTTATTATTGATTGCATTTTATTTTTTTAGAAGTAATTTGTTGTTTGATTTGATTATGGAAGACTCTGTCTCAGAATATTAAATGGTACTATTCCTGCAACAAGAGAGTTCCCACAAAAACCAGGTCAAAACCATGTCCTACGAATAGATAGAACTAAGAATATAGAAAAAAACCCTCCAAGAAATGTCCTAAAAATTGTCTTGCAGGTTACTATTTAAATCTCTACGGATAAGGACAGCATAATTAAGAATAATGAAATTCATTCCCCTTCCTTTTAACGGGTGGATACATTATTTTGTTAAAGTTACCAAGTAGCAGCCAATAAAAAAGTGGAACACTCACATTATAATTTTGCAAAATGGAAACCCTGCTGTACTAAAATGAGCCGGATCGGACAATATTACAAAATGGAAGGCTTGCAGAGTGTAAGTGATCATACAAAATATGAATACATATTTGCAGTTATAGAAAGAAACCGAACAACAATCTACACGTTAAACAGATATTTATAGCACAGTGCAAAATCATGACAAACCCGGTAGCCTTATCCTACAGTCCAGGAGGCTTATAATTTGGCAAATAATATGAACCCGTGCAACGCATGGGCTTACCACTAGTATTATTAATTAATTATAAAACAATAATAGGAGTACCAAACAACTTATCCACGTTAAAAGTTGAACAAAGCTCGAATATTAGAACTCCCACCAAAAAAATTCTCCACCAATCGTTGATTTTGGTATTGTTACCTACTTTCGACACCCAAACTATTTGTGTAAACTTTTCTTCTAAAACCCTTTCGCGGCCATAATTTCTGTCTTTGCTATTTTCCTTCTCTTTTCGATTCTTCTTTGCTTCTCTCATTAGTTCCCTGAATCTAATTTTATTAATTTAGGCCGGATTGTTCTACATCAAAAGCATGAGGTGCATCTTCAGTTACGTATGGATTGTAGTAATTTAGTATGCAAAGAGAATCAGACTTCCCCAGGGTCATTAGAAAACCAGCTCAAGGTAATCAGACTTCCCTTTTCAGACTACCAAACCCTAATCTTCAAAAGAGGCAAAACCCATTATTCAATTTACTTTCTCTCTTCAATCGTATTATTTTGATGGTTTTCGGTTACTACTGTATTGTATTGTTATGTTGTTCTGATTTGATTGGTTTTAATCTGAGTTTCAATTCAAGATGCTCTACATTACAGATTTGGATCTTATCGGTATTGGATTGTACTTTCGAAGGAGGTTTGATTTTCCCTAGATTTAATTGTGGCGATTAGAAGATGTGGAGCTCCTGTATCAATTCCAACCGAACTCAATTGGTTTGTATCTCAATTTCGTTTCACATTTTTCATGGCGTCCTTCTGAAACATCATAAATCTTGACTTTTGTAGGTTAGCCCTGTAATATGAATTCCTCTTCGCTGTGATCAATTTTGAAAACTTATTGTTGCTAACAGGTTCTGGAACATTTTCTTGTGCTTTGGTTCGTCTTCCCATTGTTGTAATAGGTCACGGTGGATTGAATTTTTGTACCTACATATAGAATCGTGGTGTGTGAATTTTAATGTGCAGCAAAACATTCGAACAGTATCTACAGAGAGAGATCATCGTTGGCAAGATTTGGACTTCGTATAAGAAAGCTGCACATCCTACTGTTTTAAAAGAAACTGAATACCAACCTTTGGCGCATTTGAACGAAATACGGTGTGTCCAAGTCATGATAGACTTGAGTGGCATTTGTGGATCATACTGTAATTTTTCCTGAACAAACAACAATATTGATTAGTGAATGTGGTCCGCGGTTGCGCACTGAAAGCATATGCCAAAAAGTTCATCTGTACATCGGTTGTCTTTTTAAGCCAAAAAAGATTTGATTGGTTGCGTTTTCAAGTGTTCTAACAACTTTGTTAATTTTGTTGTTTTGTATGTTAGGTATATATGATTATCAGTGGAATCACCATCTATGTCTCTGCATACTGGATTCATGGCAAGTATGGACGATTCCATTCAAGATGATATTGTAATATAAGATGATTCCATTCAGTTGGAAGCACCAACTATGTCTCTGCTATTGAATGATGTTAAAATCTATTTTTGTAATCGTATTGTTTCTTTGACCTCAATACTGCCGTCAGTACGAGCAATATATATTTATAAGTTCTCTGAATTTTGTATGGATATTTATGCAGGTAGACAACCAATAAACCTATTATCGCCACTGAGTTCATTCCATGGTATTCCCTCTTATCCCTCTTGGATTTTTTTAAACATATTCTCTCATATCCATATGCAAAAATAAAATAAAAATAATAAGCTCTTAGTCATATTAATATCTCTGGCCTAATATGTATATGCGTTTGCAGTAATCTTCTATAGATTCAATCTGGAAGAAAACTATTGGAGCCACCATAGATTCAATCTTCTATCTCCTACTTTGGCCTCGGGGACTGAATGATGCCCTGAAGGGAACCACTTCTGTAACTGATATCTGTAGTTCGTAGAAATAGTAAGGCCATTTATCTCTAAGATGTTGTTCCCAATCCCATTGGTATGAAAAAGCCAACATATGAAAAAGCCAACACAAATACTCCGCTACGATAATCCAAAGTCACGAACCTGTTCTTTGTCACTGATACATTGTTAGTCTTCCTCTTAGTTCGATAAATGCCGCTGAATCGTGCAAAAGGGTTCCATTTAATTGAGTATTATTTTGTCTTTACGAAGGTTATGCAAGGCTTTCCTCAAAGCATCATTTGGTCATTTTCTTGGATTGTTATTACTTCTCCAAAGGCAGCACAAGTATTCAATAGTGCTTGGAAGTACGTATGTTCTTTCAGTTTCAATCTGTGGGATTTAATTTTGTGTTTTTGTGATTTTCATTTGTAGTGCTACTTATAAATTATGACGGTGAATTCAGAAATGCATCAACACCAAAAACCAGCAACTTTGCAACTTCCAGAAATCACGAACATAATGCGAAAGGTAAGGTAAGCATACCTCTTACTCTGTTCTTTGAGTAACAACAAATTTCTATCTCATGTCTGTTCTTTTTTTTTTCTTTTATCAACTTTCCAGTGTTTGTCAATTGGATTTGTAATTTTGAGCTCTTCAACTGAAATATTCAGTGAGCTTCTTTTGCAGATGTGAATAATGAACCTGTTGAGATTTGATTGTAATTGGGTGAATCAATTCGTTTGTTGGTAAACATATGAAATCTGGGTGTTTGTAGCTATTTTACTGGGTACCTCCCTGTTCCTAATATGATTTTGTGTTGATTATGATTTATTCATTGGTCAATTCATGTTCATTGGTCTATTTGGTTGATTCATGGTCAGAAATTCAGAAGAAAAAAAACAACGGTTTGTCACTTCTACATGACGTGAATACCATGTGTATGTGTATTGAGTTGTTATGGGTAACATAGTATCCTGTGATCGTAAAATAATATTGTGATTGTGAATGTTTTGATTTCTTTGTGCATGACCTCCCTAGATTCGCATTTGCGGACATTAATTATTGCACCTCCGATTAAATCACATATTGCAGTGAAAAGCCTTGATATGACTGATATGCCAGTTATTTAGCAAATTAGTTGGTAATTGTTGGTAACAAATGATATGAAACACTGTCAAGATCGGTATTTATAGTCAGCCTCAAATTATTCTGGAATCAAAGATTCTATTTGAAACACATGAAAAGACCATAAGTCGATATCCTCTAATATGTTCATCCACTCATGGAGAAGTAACTGACCTATTCAGTGTAACCATTCTCTTGGCTTCCCGTGCAGATTGTATGTGTTTCTGTGACTTTCAAATCACACCGGTGATATTTTAGCGTGTATAGCGGAATCAGCGATGATTACATACCAATGCCAGACTCATGCCAATCCATATGTCTCGAAGCCCATTGCAGCATGATCAATACAGCAGCCATCCATGGATTGATTTCATGTTAGCGCTTCGGGCATTTGGGTCTGCATGTATCTTTCGTCTGTTTGTGAATCTGCTGAGGTAATTTTGGATAATGCAGATGCCTGGACAGTTTAATGGATCTTTATCCTACTCATCGGAGTTGATGGCCTGCGGTGATTGCCACCTAGAGTCAGTGCTCCACTTACATGCCTCCGTGCTCATCTTCTGCTGCTTAATGTGGTGCAGAATTGTTGCTCGATAACAGACTAGACGCATTGGTTTATGTGTATAATTCTGTGTTCCTCCTGTTTTGGTGTACTAGGAATGTGAGATATGGCAAACTACATGCAAGGATGCAGTGGTTACTACTATGACGGGCTCCCTATGGAGCATTGAACAAGATTATTCTGCATTTTTAGAGAATTTTGAAGATCCAGTATCATCGTAAGTATTCTCATGTGGATGATAAAGCCATAACCTGCTTCTGGCTTTTGAGATATCGATCTTTTGTCTGCACATTATAGTCTAGCAACCAAGCAATGGGGAGGAAGAAAGGCGTAATTTTGAAGAGAAGCACAGGTTGATTTGTATTTAATGTCCTAATGTTGTGTTGGTTGTGTTGGTATTTGATATAAATCTTTGTATAATCCTTATATCAAATCTTTGTTAAATATGCAATTAATGTATATAGGACGGCTGCAGAGACCATGGAAGCATGCCCCGATATCCAGGAAGAGTTGCTGGATGATGAAACATGTACTGTTGATTATGGACCAACTAATGAAGGTATGCTGTCGACTTTATATATGCAATTGTTCATGATTGCCGTTCGTTAACAATGCTCTTTGTGTCATTCGACTCTATTCGACTTCAAGCAATGGGTCAATGGTGCCCCCCGCAACACCTAGCAAGGGGATAAACAAGAAGAGTAAGCAAAGACTTAGAACAATACACGTCTGCTTTAGTTATTCTTTGCAGGTGAAAACCAGTACTTAGGTATATGCTGTTTTACAGGATCTATAGTTTCAGATAATGAAGATGGTGAGATCACAGACACAGCCCACTGTTTGGAAAATGGAGCACCAAATAATATTAAGAGGCTTTGCACCTCACATAGTGGTATACGATGCTACAGAACTTAACATTGTACTTAATTTTAATGATGTATTAAATAAAAATAAAAATAATAATATGCAGTTAACCTGAAAGGGTCAATTGCTGGATCAGTGGAAGGAATATACACAAATATTCAAAAAGAGCCGATGCATGGAGAATCAGATGCTGCTGTTACGAAACTAGCTACAATCGGTATGTTCTTGATGTTACATATGTTGTTTAAGTTGTCCTTAAAACTTCGTCGATTTTCAGTGTAATAACTTGCAAAAATAAATAAATAAATATGCAGCTAATATGTCCGGGTCGATTGCTGGAACAGTAGAAGTAAACACGAATATTACAAAAGAGACGACGCATGGAGAATCAGATGCTGCTAGAACCAAACTAGCTACCAACAGTATTTACAAAAAATGCACGTCGACTAACAACCGTCTTTCGGGTGCTCAGATGTTGTTTCACCTTCCAACAGCGAGTCTATTGTGATCCCTACAACGCCAGCCAAAGGAGTGAATCAGAAGAGTATGCAAAAAAAAAAAAACATCAGTATACCTCTGCTTTAGTAGGGTGCTACGATCTAATATCAGCAATTATGTATGCAACTGTGTTGTTAACAGATTTTTTTCGTGCGATGTTAATGAACAGGCAATGCCGACGAGCATCAGACCAACCTTCTACGGGATTGCGAAGCAGGGGTCTCATCAAAACCCATGATGGTTCAGGTCGTTAGTACTTCGAATGCACAGAACCCTACTACCGGAGCAGTATACAACAAGGATTTTGTGTTGATTGATCAAACTGTAAGTTTGCATCATTTCCTATGGTAATGTTATTTTATAACAAGGGGTTGGAATAAGAAAGATTTTTTTTTTTTTTTTTAGAAAAAATCACACAGGATTGGTACTGTGGCATGCTCCAGCCAAAGGATGGTACTGTGACTTGCTCGATTGTAGCGCGGATTGCCCTACTATGGCATGAACTAGATTTAATGACAACAAAAGATGCTACTAGCCTTGATTTGATCCTACTGGATAACAACGTAAGTAACAAATTCTTTACCTTATTATTCCAGGGAGATGTGCTGCACGCAATCGTTCAGAAGAAGTCCACTAATCTGGAATTAGCACCCTGAAAAAAAAAAAGGTTCCGCCCTGCCAAAAAAGATCGACGAGTCTACTATAGTTGGAACACTGACGTCATTTCTCTCGACTCCAACCCGGGGTTCTTTCCACGACACAAGTTCAGTTTTGCGGAGTCTAAAGACCTAAGATCGTCCAACTAGAACACATACCTTACCGGTGAGAATTTTAGAATTACATTTCTTCCTTATAGCTAATTGTGTTCTGTTACCATATATTATTTGTTATGTTGCAGAATTCGCCGGGTGTTGACCAGCCGCACCAACTAGCAGCTGCTGAAGCGGTCTTTAGGTGACGCATGTTTCGTGCGGGAATTCACTCTCGAGAGCCTAAAGGGTGTTGAAGATTAGGTCTCTTCTGCAGTATTTTTCGGGGTATTGTGTTTGTGTCGTATGTATCATGTGGATCAAGTGTCTTATAGTGGATACCTTATTCCAGCGGTCTAAATCCAGAAACAATTATGGGCGTACGTAGATTCCAATAAATGGATGGGAAATCATAGTACAATCGAAATCCAGAGTACCCCTTTGGTTTCTCAGCTTTGTATGGACATTTTAGCATAATCTGGTTACTTGGTAGATGTTGCAATCCAAGCCATGTTCATTGATTTTTCCAAATGTGGGGTTGGGTGCACGACGATTTCATCTGAGTAATTGATTTTATTTTCACAGGGTCAAATGTTGATTGTTCATGTGGACTATAGGTACCCTGCCAGATGCATTGGAGTTGTTATTAGACCAGCGCCAATCGCAGTATGTGTGCTTTAAGCTAAAATTCAAGAACACGATAAAATTTATATGGAACATCATGTGGGTTGTGATCCTGTAATTTCAGTAGGAGTGAGACAACATGCTATTCTTAAGACAGGCTTGACAAAATGAAAAATCGAATAGCCAAAGAGCACAGGATGTTGCAAAAAACAATCACCCCTTTGGATGTAGTTTCGCATGTTGCAATTGTCAGACATCTACAATTGTCTGGCAAAAAAATGAATGCTTTTGGGAATGTTTTCAAAATGCAATCCTCAACCCAGGCATGACAAAAATAAAAAATCCGAAAAGCTTGGACACCTGATTCACCTTTTTTTTTTTTTTTTTTTTTTGAACTGGAAAAATCCATAGATGAGTAAAGAGATTACATGATGTTCCTCCTCTAGCAATTGACTATGTATGCTATTTGGAGGATTGCTATTCCATACTCTTGACAATTTATCAACCCTAGCTAACTTTGATAATATATCAGCTATCTTATTCTTTTGTTTTGGAATGTAAACACATTTCCAACTACTAAACTCAGAAAATACTAACTTAATATCTCTAATAATGTTTTGAAGTCTCCAATCTATATCATAGTTGCAGGTGTTAATCGCATTCACCATAAGCAGTGCGTCAAGCTCAAATAATACATGCTCCAGCTTTAGTTCCTTAGCCCACTTTGCCGCCTCCCATAAACCCAGACATTCTGCTTGCTCCGCGCTCCAACAGTTAGCTAAGTGGATGCATTTGGATCCCCTGTGCGACCCTGCAAAATCATGAATAATTAGTCCCAAACCACCAGAGTTTGTTTCTTTTTTATAAGACCCATCACAATTAAAAGTATAAGAGCCAAAAGGAGGTGGAGTCCAGTGCAGATTATCCCTTCTCTGACAGGTGTGTGAAACTGAAATAGAGGATACAAATAGAGATTGATCCTGAATGTACTTTGTACATTTCATCATCACTTTATCTGGAGTAGAGTCAGTGTGTTGGAATGCCTTCATACATCTTTCGGTCCATAAACACTAGATTATAGTCGCCCTTTTGTCAAATTCCTCTTGAGTGATTTCTTTCTTGTTCAGACTATCAAACCAAGCAAGAATCCAATCCCTAACATTATCTGTTTGCTGCACACGATAACCTATCATGTTGAACCACACTGCTCTGGCTATACTGCATTGCAATAGGACATGAGTAGCAGTTTCTATTTGTGTACTGCAGAATGGACAAGAGGAGTCAATATGGTGCAGCACCTTGACAATCTTGTCCCTTGTGGCTAAGATGCCTGTCAGACACTTCCATAAGTGATGTTTTATCCTTGGTAGTAGCTTGAAACTCCATAGCTTCTTGCAAATGTGTGTCATCTGCTGATTCACTTCTCTGCTAGAATGTGTATCATTATATATCTGTCTGTAAGCTGATTTTACTGTGAACCTCCCATTTTTCTCTAACAGCCAAATCAGTTTGTCTTCATAGCTGGGATGAATTGTCATATTGAGGATGATATTCACCACTGGAGGATCAAAAAGATACTGAACTATCGTTGTATTCCACAGATGTGAATTGGGGATGAATAGTTGATGAAGATGGGAGAAATCAGACCAATTGCTAGCACTTGCTTTAGGTTGTAGTGTGCCAGGGAAGTCAGGAATCCATCTGTGTTTCCAGATTTGAATTTTCCTGCCATTACCAATGGACCAACAGCTGTATTTCTTGATGAACTCCATTTCTCCTCCAATACTCCTCCAAGACCAGGTAGTGTTGCTTTTCTTCACCTGCAGGTTAATTGGGTCACCATCCGGAAAGTATTTAGCTTCTAACGATTTCCTCCATATTGAGTCTCCATCTGTACACAGCTTCCATGCAGATTTAGCTAACAAAGCTCTATTGAAACATTGCAGATCCCGGAATCCAAGACCCCCTTCATTTTTGGGTTGACAAAGCTTCTCCCAAGAAGTGTAATGTAGACCTTTATTGGATTCTTTCTTCCTCCAAAAAGCTTGCTGAACATAATTCATTTTTCTGATTGTTACGTCCGACACCTGATTCACCTCTTGAGCGCAGTTTAACATGTTGTAATTGTCTGACACCTAAAAAATGATGGCCAAAGATGAATATTTTGACCTATAATTTGCCAAAACTATTATTTGCAAGCACTACAATAATTCCGCAGAAGAGGGATATGACAACAATGTCTGCAATTAACACTCTCTATGAATTTTAGGTGAAAAACACCAGAACAAACGGAACAATAATCAAAGCTACTAAGAATATAATCATCAAAATCTGACACTTCGCTCCATCTTTCTTCATAACCATATCCATTTTTTTCTGCATCAAATAAACATTGATTTCCTCCATTAGATTGGAACTTACTGTAGTAATATAAACCATAGTTCAAAACGTGAGGTATTCTTAGTTTTCTTACCAAGTGAAAACATGATGAAAGTAAATCGGTAAGGAAGAAACAGACCCTCTTACCCTTATAATTGCAGGCATTTATAAGCTAAGATGAAGAATACCTGACCAAAATCGAGACGATTTGTAGTACTCTCCATACCTAATCCAAGTTATGGATTGAAGTGATCCCTAAGAGTTTCTCTCCGTCATTGTAAACATAATTGATAACAATTGGAAGTGAGGCATTACTGTGTACACTGCAGTATGGGTTATGGCCCATGGGGAGCCATCCGGGTTACCATAAACAATGTCATTACTCATAATGGAGTCATCTACTGGATAGAAAAACATGAAACAAACAGGGTTGTTTCTTATGATCTTAAGGTTATAACTATGAATGTGACAGTTAAATTACAAAGCAAATTACATTGTCCATCTGAAGTTTTATCTGCCCATTAATTGTCACCATACCCACTTACGGACATACTATTTTCACAATCATCTTAAGTTACACCTCCTGAATCTATGAATAACCAACGAAATTCTTCAAAACTAAGTCCTAATGTTCAATTTCCGACTACTGACATCACTAAGTATACTTGACTAGACATGGACAGCTAAAGTAGAGTAAACAAAATTCTTAAAACACACAACACAAATGAAAAGCAATGTTTTAAGTAGAGCGACTCTAGATAGGCAAATAACCGGGTATTGTAAATGCAAGTTCATCAGACCAATTCATAATACACCACTTACCTATCAACCCAACATAGAAGAATATTCTCATAATTTTTGTACTGCTCTAATCTAGATTGTCTTCCAAATACTAAACGTTCTATTCCTAAATGATAATAACATAACTATTCCAATACAAAATAACCAAAACACATTACATCATCTCTGCAATGACAATCAAACATTGAATCAAATTTCTATCAAACCCCTAATAACAGAACCCCAATAACAACAATGAAACTCACGGATTTATCTAATTAATCATGCTACAAATAAAGTTCATGGAACATACCTTAGTAATTTCATTTAAACCCTGGAAAAAAAAAAACTGAAACTTCAATCAATTTCGATCTGATACCTCCCCTTCCTCTCTTTTCTCTTCTTTCTATTGACTGCTCTGTGATGGTCCGTGTAATGAAACTAAAGTGTAATAATAAATCACTGATTTCTCTCGATACAACGAAAGTAGAAGAACTTATGCAACATTGAGTTCGATGATAACCTAAAAAAAAATATGAAACTTCAAATAACTCTCCCCATTCATTTTTCTGTAAGATCTAGAAAGAAATCTTAAGGCAAAACACGAAGTTTGAATTTTTTTTTCTCTGATTTCCTGTATTTCGATTGATTTCTCACGATCTCAAATCTCTAATCTCCCGACTCTTCCTTATTCGTTTCTCTAAGAAAAATGAAATTAACACAGAACCCGTATGGACTCAGACCACACGCTATAGCGTGAGACACAACCCACGGCACACCTTCGGAACTTAGGCCCGTGCAAACGCACGGGCTGGACAACTAGTTCTAATAATTTTGTAGCTAAGGTTCTATGGTAGAAGCCATTTTGAGCACATACCATTTTTATTTGAAATACACTAGGTGGTCACCCGTGCTACGCACGGGTTTGGTTGTCTTAATTTATTTAAAAGTGTGATAAACCAATATCGATTAAAAAGTAACAAAACATCTCATAGATCTAAGACAATTAAAACACCCTAATCAACCAATATAAAGTCATAAAAAACTAAAGTACTACTAACAAAGAGTCAAGTGTATTAAGTGTCACATCTCGAAAACATTTTTTTTTCTTTCTTGGAACTCCATAAACTGTTCAAAACTTATATCGTTCTAGACTTTTTCCCTCAATTGAGATTCCCAAAACAACAGTTTCTTATATATTTTTGCATCTAAATGCATGTATATAGTTCTCAATGAAATCTAGTTGGAGCGACATGTTTTTTCTTTTTTCCAATTCCTCAGTCTCCACTATATCGTCCAACTTTATTGGTATCTTATTAAGGTAGAAGAGATATCGAGCATCCTTTTTCTGTGGTACTTTGATGGTATTCTTTGGGATATTTAAAACGATTACAAATCAAAAAAAAAAAAAAAAAAAA
>JAJJMA010224489.1:0-15338 GCA_023529015.1 Papaver nudicaule
CTAAAACTGACAACTAGCTTGACATACCAACGCTAGTGGGTTTGGCCGGACAATGCCCTAACAATTACCCCCTTTGTCAATTTTAGTGACAAAACCAATTTACATATGGATTCAAATAATATACAATAAAGTACTAACCAAATGTATCTCTTGATTTCTTGAATTCTTCAACTTCTCCCTTGAGTCTTGATGTGTTCATTAAACTCTTGTTGATGAATCCGTAGTCAGCAGCTACAACATATCCAGCTCAAACAACCATAAAGGTACGCTTAAGCTTACGTGGGTTAGTATGCTCATCCCACATGTTGTTTGTGCGTAAGAGTAAGAATCTGAGCAAACTTTAAAGTTGGTGTATCAGAACTTTTAAAGTGATTCTACTCATTCTTGATACGAAGCTTGATCTCAGCTTTAATTACTCCCCCTTACTTGATACTTTGTGAAAAGCACAACAAGTATGCACATGATGTTCTCCCCCTATGGTTATGCACCTTAATGCACCACAAGAACAAGAACCATATGTATTCTTCCCATATTTGTCACAAAAATATGACAAAGTAGTTTGAGACTAGGGTTTCATACACCTATGATAACAGGTGAAGCTAAGTACTCGCATATCAAGTTTAAAGATGGTATACTTAGGTAATCTGAACAACAAGATTCATGAGTTCTCATCTTATGGAAAAATATAGATACACTTTCTCCCAATATTCCACATCCACGCTCCCCAAAAAGATTTGTTATTAAGCGCAAGTTCAATATAAGAACTCTCCCCCGTGTGGTGTCATCCATTAAAGAACAACTGACAAAGACTAACATGGACAAGAACAATTAAATGTTATCCAATTTTGCTTTGTTAATAATCTCTTTTCCTTAGCCAATTTTTTCGGAAAAAGAGTTTATGATTTCGAGTTTGGGAAAACTTCTAGAAATCATACAATCAAAAGTTTCTTAATCGTGAGAAAAAGCATAACTTTTGTAAATGGACGTTAATGTTTCCTTTGACATGTGAGTCTCTCCCGAGATTTATGAGGCCATGTTTATAATTGGATGAACCAAAGTATAACATGAAGCCTCTTGTGAATTTTCCTGTATACTTGAACGGTTGATAAATAAAGCATGAGCAACAATGCTAAATTTAAACTTCAAGCAACAAAACATCAAAGAGTATTAAAGTTAATACAGACGATGTTCAAACGGAAATAGTTCACACAACACAAAGCAAAGTTTAACAAAAGCATAAAGATATAATAAATTACTCCATATCCTCGCCGTCTGATGAAAAGTCATATTCATCGACTTTTCTCTGAAGTTCTTCAGCACTCTCAGGATGGAGTGACTTGGCTAATTCCACGACATCTTCAAGACCCATACATTTGTACCGGAGTTGCTCAATCTTTTGTCGGAGTTGTGCGATGAGGGGATCTTCAGGAGCCATGGCTCTACTGTTATGTCGCATCAATCTCTCAAAAGACACTTTGGTGAAGATACCTGGACTTTCTCCTTTTGATCTGATAGGAGCAATGCCTCTTTCTCGACACAATTTGGTGATGAGACAAGGAAAGCCATAACTTATGTTCTTACTCTGTGATATCTTGATCATCTGTCTGATGATAAGACCAGGAATATCAATTGCTTTGTCACCCCGAACCAGATGATAAACAAGTTCCACCATATCCCTACTCCACTTGTATCTATTAAGAAACAAGGGAATAAGGTTCTGAGAAGCAAGGATCCCAAATGCCTTCAGATGAAGTGGAATTCCTTTGATACTTACTTTTCCATCTAGCCATCCAGGATTGTAATCCAGAATACCTTTGATGAGAGTGTCATCGGATGGCCTTTCCCTTGCAGGTTGTGGAAGTATGAAGTCACACAGAGTACTTTGAGTAGCTCTCATTACCATTTCTCGAGTCACAAGAAACGATTGATTTGATATTATTGTCTTGAAGGTGCAATCTTTCACATTAGGATCATGTATATTGACATAAAACATTTTAGTCAACATTGGAAAGTTTTCACCTATTCCGTCGTGAACATTCCCCCAAACAATAGGATTCATGAATTCAATAAGTTTTTCATCACCTATATTTGGGTCTAATTTTCTTTCAACAATGATATGACGATCCTCATGGAACTTATCTCTACTCTTCCTGTTATAGAAGATCCAGCCAGAGGCATCCATGACCGGTTCGTGAACCGGTTCAGGAACAAATTCATCACTTGAACTACTGAAATTGTTCACACCTTCTCCAACATCAATCACTCTGCTAGAAGAACCCTGATTTCTAGCACTTCTTATAAACATTCTTTTTAGAAAAGTGAATAGTGTAGGAAACACTTACTTGATGATTTCTCCCAAGACACAACGAGTTTGGAGAAGAAACTTGTAACCCCTTTGATGATTTTTCAACCCGATCGTTTTGATGCCAAGAAGAGCAAAAACGGTCCGCAAACCTTGAAGATCTTCAACAACAGCAAGAAGTAGCCATTAGAGTTTCTCAAGAACCTTAAAAGATATAAGGTGAAGAGGAGAACTCGTGAAGATCTTATCCAGAAAAATCCGGGTCCGGGCGGTTCGGGAACCGGGTCATGGGTTGTGGATAACCCAGATGAAGCGAATCAGTCCTAAGGACAGCTTCTGAACCGGTTTTAGGGGTTCCTAGGCTTTACATGTGCAAAACACATGTGTCTTGGTCAAAGAAGGTCTTTGACTACTTCCTAGAACAATTTTTTAGGACAATTTTCTCTTCATACCACGATTTAATGGAGCAAGGCTCAACATTTAGAGTTAGCGTGTGAGAACTTATTCCAATAATGTCTTTATATCAAGCTTAGACGGAATAAACTTGATATTTAGACATAAAATACTTTCGCGTCCCCATGAAAGAATTTCTTTCCAGTTTCTAATTGAAACTGAGGGATTTTGGAATTTATTATTAATTCTTTCTATTCCAAAATCGAAAGTATTTATCTCAGATGTTAGATAGATTAATATCTTTTTCTCTGAGAAGGGTTTATGAAAGAATTTATAACCCTTGTGCTTTGCCCTTGGAAACTGTGAATAGTTCTGCATAACATGACAGTTTTTGGCAAAGCGTATGGATATGTTTTCCTGTTTAACAAAATGTGTAACATTTTTTATAGCGCAATGGACGATTCAGCGTTTATAGTCAAAAAGAAGAGTCACAAGAGGTTTTTCAAACCAAAGGAGGTCTTTATCTTCTTTAAGTTTAAGTATTTCTAACTTCGAATTTTCTTGATTCCCATCAAGATAAGTAGTTTCATAAACTGGGCTATTTTTATAGCATGTCTCTTTAAAGTGGAATTTCTCCTTTGCTTTTTCCTTTCCATTCACTTCTCTTGAGTCACATCAATGTGGGGAAAGGATTCTACAGATAATTCCTTCTCTTGAGTCACATCAATGTGCAGAACACACAGTTGATCATGAATTGTTGCATTCATGGGTTCCTCATTGAGAAGGGTGTTGATAATGACTTGATCTTGACATTTTTCATAAAAAGACGCTTCAGTCTCTCTAATAAGTCGATCAATATCAATTTCAACACATGCATTTTCCTCTATGACCTTGTTAAGCCGATTCAGAGACTCTTCTTCTTTCCTAAGATATGTCTCTAGGTCATGAGAGATATTATCAATCTGTTTTTCAAGATTGATGAAGCCTTGAACAGACTTAATATCTCTGGGAGGAATGCTAAGGAGTTCTCTTGCTCTTGGATCATTCGCATCATCATCTTCAGCATCTGTTAGTACGTTACAAGCATTGAGCTTTGAACCATTACTCACAAGCCTAGATAAACACAGACAGTTACGTCTTTAATGTGTTCACCTGCTCTGATACCAATTGAAAAATGAGGGGTACCGAAATACAACCAACTTTTCGTTTGGGCTCGTGAGTCTTATGGTTAGGTTTGGACGATATCAAAAATCAATATCCAAACCTAAATAACTGGAGTTGTGATCTTGGTGATCAACTCTACAAAGTTGGGACTTTGGAGTTAAACTCTACAGTTATTGAATAGCGTACTACTTGGTGCTTTAATTATATAATCAGAGATATAATGCGGAAAGTAAAAGCACACAAGACACTAGAGATTTTTTTAACGAGGAAACTGGCTTGCAGAAAAACCTCGGGACCTCGTCCAGATTGAACACCGCCCAGTACAAACTGACTACAAACATTAGCCTACTATAAGACTTCGGTCTAGGATGTAGCAGAGACTAACTCCAGCCCTCCAAGCGAATTGGCTACTGTCGCACTCCTTACGTCTCTAGATCCCCCACAGATCGTCACGCACTTGATTCCCCCAGCTGACGTCCTTTACATGCCTAGGAGTTGCTTTGACCGATGTCAAAGGCTTGTATCAGCAATACTGGCTTTGCAACCTAATTGTTGACGTATGGTCTAACTGTCCTCTATCAGTTTACCACACACAAGTTGACTTCCTTCGGATTGTTAAATCCAGGTCATACGGAAATCTACTTCACAAATCAGGGCTGACAAGCAAACCGAGTAAGCTATGCGCAATTTGTCTCTACCTCAGTTATACACGAAGAATCACTTAAGAAACTTGTATAACTGGAGCTAACTAGGTCTTACAACACCGAGTGCAGCCGTGCGTTGCTACCTTTCAACCTTGTGTGTAACGTATAAGTTCTTGAATAGCCGTATAGCAGAAGAGACGGACTATGGAATAGACTAGAACGTGATCAGGTTACCAAGGTTACAGGTTAATTCGATTTCAACCAAATATGGTCTCAATCTCCTACATGTGCTTCCCAACTCTCAAGAGAAGTCTTTTATAGTCGTAGGGAGTTCCCAGAGGAGCTGCAACCTATAAAGGATGACTATACCACAACAAGCATTCACCGAAGTGAAAAGAGTTTACGCTACCTTCCCTAAGGACCTTCACGTATGCTTGATGCTTGCGGTAATTGTCCATAGACACCTCTATTTATAGCATTCAATAAGATAGGTTGCTTTGGAATAAAGCAATCAATTACTTGTCCCACAAGTTAAGGAAACCCTAAACTTGATAACCAAGTAATAGAGATTAATCTCAATTGGAATTTTTTTTAACATTATCTGCCAAGTGTTTTGTTAGCTCAAAAACACTTCAAGATAGAATCCAACAGACCAGAGATAATCTTATCTTATTGACTCATTGAGGATCGTTAGATGGAACACAAACGATATTATGTGATATACAAGTCCATCTAAGAGATAAAGGAGTTTAGAGTTTGACCCAAGTGAAATTCTGAAATAATATCCACTAAATCCGACACCAGCAAAGTAACCAACATTGGATTCGCGTACAGGTTCGCGAAATGTTCAGTCACTTTGGAACTCAGAAGAAATCCGAGTTTCTGGTTTGCGAACCGGTTCGTGAACCGTCCGCCTGTCAGATTTCGTCAAATCTGGATTCCGCCGGAAGTACTGGGCTTAGCCAGAACTTAGACAAGTGTACGTCCTCAGCTGTAATCCATGGACTCTTTGCTCAAGAATACTCCTTTAGATTCACCCATATCTAACTAATGATTTGCAAGCAAACCATTGTAATAGACAAATGGTATCGAATCTATCTCATTCATTCTTGTACTCACAGTATTTGTGGGAACAAACACTGGTCATGACACAAGGCCACGTTAGACAAGAATATGATCTCAATCGCTATTATCACTACTAAAGTAGTCTGACTATATTTCGAAAGAATTGAGAAAGTAAAAAGAAGAATTTCCATAAAAGTCATAACTCCTACTAACCTTTTGTCGATGAAGAATAATTTATGTCTTCTTTGTCTTCACAGTCTTCGTCTTCAAGGTCTCTACTACTTAGTCTATATCCCAATTCCGAAATCTAAACTCTAGTAGGCTAAATCAAGAATTACAACAGAAGAACGGTAATCTGTCGAGGGACCTTGAAAAGACCAGAGGTAAGATGGTGCCTTTTCTATCAATATTTTTGTTGGATTCTTGTTGTTGAGTTTTTTTAATTGATGCTTTTGTTTGCTTGTGATCAGGTGATGTGATAGAATTGGGGAAGCAACACTATGGTTTCATAGTTTTTTAAAAGCCTGAGATTCTGACCCCACCCAAAATATTCTCATCAATAGAAAACCTCCCAAATATTTTCTCAAAATAAAAAAGATAATTCTAAATCTTAGGTCAACCCAAAGTAATCGTAAACCCTATCACTTCTTTCCTTTTCTGTTCTTTTCCTACGCCACTTTTGTAGACAGAAGAATTGGCTTCGATGAGCAGTTGAATCTTAAATCGTTTTTAAGATTATAAACATAATTTGTGTTTGATTTATGCAATTCACCTTTTTTGATGGCTAATCTGTGTTTGTTCTTTTGGAAATACATACCCTGATTTGTGCTAGGAAGGGTAGGTCAATGAATACTCATGTTTACATAATATGCAGCAGTGTTTTCATCTCAATCCCTTTCTCTCTAAAATATCGAACTCGGTATTCACTAACAACTCTCTTACGCTTTCTTCATTTCTTGATTTCAATCTATTTATAGTTTTATTGTGTTTATTGTTTTGCTTCTTTGATCGAAGAATTGATACTGATCATTTAGACAAGAAAAGAGAATCCAAGATTGTGTTTGACTTATTTTATCTGATTTGAAGGGTTTCAGGAAACGGATCTCAAACTGGTAACTATTTTTCCCTCATTTTCTTCTTTGTTATTTTTGGTCTATTTTTTTTCTTATTTGTGAAGATTGAAGAAGATTTCCGATTCTTAGGTCATTTTTGAGTTTTTTTTTATTTGTATTGATGTTTAGGTTTTCTATTTGTCTTGCAGCCAAGCGAAAACCCTGTTAAATCTCTTATGGAAGAGTGTACCAGGTAAATCAGACTTTTTCCCCTCTTTTATTTGATTTTTAAGGTGTAACTCTCTTCATGACATATAAAATTGATGTTACTCTCTATATACGACATTGCAGGTGATAATAGGTTGATCCCAAGATTGGGTTCTCTTTGAAATTTTTTTGAGCGTTACTTATTTTGTATGATTTTTTTTTTGGCCTGCATGTTTAATTTGTTATTGGTTTACCTTTTTTATACTGTAGGTAATAGAAGGTTGATCCGATTGGGTTCTAATTTTGGATGGCTATTTCTAATACAGTATATTTAGTGGTGTCAGTTGGTCATAAGGATACTAATGGCGACAATACTTAGGAAGCCAATCTTCATACCAAGTTCAAGTTCCCTGTACATTAATGTTGGCAGATGAGAATGAGCAAGGATACCATTTTGTACCTCCAATGTAAGTTTGAGTTCAACCTTGATTTTATGCGGTCGAAAAATTGGAAGAAACGACATTCATTGTATTAATATTTCTTGCGAATGCAAATGTTGCCACCATCAGACCACATTCAGTAAAATTTTCTTAAATTTCTTTGTTAGCTTGATTTGTCATCAAGTGCATAGTGAGTGATACCATTTCTAATTTTGAAGTTTCTCAATGGCGAAAAATCAGAAAAGGCAAAAGCAAGTTCGGTTTGTAAAAGATAATGAATCTAAGCAAAGTTTGCATTGTCTTTTCAGATAAGAAAATTGGAAGAAACGACATTCATTGTATTAATATTTCCATCAGACCCACATTCAGTATAATTTTCTTAAATTTCTTTGTTAGCTTGATTTGTCATCAAGTGCATAGTGAGTGATACCATTTCTAATTTTGAAGTTTCTCAATGGCTAAAAATCAGCAAAAGCAAAAGCAAGTTCGGTCTATAAAAGATAATGAACCTAAGCAAAGTTTGCATTGTCTTTCCAGATTAGTAGGGAAACTGATACTATTACATCCAATTAGTTACAACATTACTGTATTTTTTTTTCCAAGGCACAAAGTCCTACATAAGTGAGTTAGAAATTCCTTATACTTCAGAGATGTTGGAGGAGAACCCGTTGGGAAACAACCTTGTTGTACTTGGGTTGGTAACTCAATTTCTAAACTGTTACTATTATGATACTAGAGGAAATGCAAGTATACATATATTACATTCTTTATGACCTTATAGTGCACACAAATTATATATTGTACTAAGGAGTTATAAAACATTCTACCATAAGTAACTGGGTGTACGTATGCTGACAGTATCTCCACACAATGATGTGCAAATCCACTGGAGCTGGATTAGTTACTGTGAATTGACGATACTATACTAATACCTTTGAGGCCTCAGATCCAAAGGTCCAAATGATTTTGCAATGCATGTACAGATGAAAACCTGCTCTGGTGGGAAGAGGTATGTGTGAGTATTATACGATGCATAAGCACTTTATACTCGACAGCCATCAGATCTACTAACTTAACCAAGGTCTTGGAAGTATTATACGATGCATGTATTGATTCGAAGAAGGTAAGAACAATATCGAAGATAATTATTATAATAGACAACAATAATATGGACATTACTATAACTTGAATTTCATTCTGATTATTAGTACATGGATATGATGCTTATAGGTTTGAGAGAAGCTAACCTAATCTCACTCTCACGACTTAAGGTTACACCAAAAATCCAACCTTTATAATGAACTCCGAGCTCGGCTTATATAGGCCGAGTCAGAAGTGGATTACAGCTAATAAGACAAACTACTCAATCGTGGGGATGCAAGAGTCTGTCGAGTAAGGCGGTGCCTTCGGGGTGCTTTCCCGAAGATGACTTCGATACCTTCGAACCCTTGCCTTCGAGTTATCTGTACAAGCTCTCTTTGCCGAGCTTTTATCCTTCGATGTCTTCTTTGTTGTCTCCTACTCGGAGCACACCTTCCCAATATTTGACTGTGACGTCTCACTGGTGTACGAAGTCCTCCTGATCTTGACAGGTGTCCCGATGGTGTTTTTCCTTCTACAGTTTGCCTCTTTTCTTGTTCGAAGATCGCAGAGGTTCGAAGAAGAAAACTTCTGGTGTTTCACCTTCCTCGACACGTGTTCGGCATTTAGTTTCCCAACTGACACATGTAGCTTTAAAGGCTTTTCGAAACTATCGCCCACTCCACCTTTTACCTGTTGCGTCGGTTCTATGTTCACCCTATTTAAACCCGTTCGCCCTCCTTTTTTCCTTTTTTCCTCTCTTTTAAAACTTCTCGCCGCCTTTCAAGTTTCCAAGATCCTCCGTCTTCTCTCCGTCGTACTCTTCTTAAGCTTATTCCGAATCATGGTAAGTTTGTTGATTTCCTTTTGTTGTTTCCTCTTTTCTCTGATTCAGGCTGCCTTATTTCCTATCTAACTTCTTCTATTGTGCCCATGCCCCCAAGAAGAACGTTGTTGTAGCCCGTAAGATGGTTGATCCTCAGCTTCTCAGTTTGGAGGAAAGGGCGGAAATTTATGGTTTAAAATAGATTTTTCCCCTGCAAAAGTCTTGGTAAAGGAGTTAACTTGTCTCCTGAGATCATTTCTGCAAATAACTGTAATGGGAGGATTATTATCGTTTTCGGTGAACAGTTGGGCGCCGGACTTCCTATTCCTTTGTACAATCCGGCGAATCCCCTCTTTTACTAGATTTATTCCCAGATTTCTCCCCCTTGTAGCGTAATGCAGTTGAATGGGAATTCTATTCGGGTAATTCGCGAATGGGTAGCCCGTTCATAGGGTAAGTCGTATTATTATGATAAACTTCCCGAAGATCCAGCGCATCCTCCGAGTTTCTGGCCCGCTGCAAATTTCTTCAAGCACTATAGGGCGGAGTAGAATTTACTCAAGGAAGTTACTCCTTAGAGTGTGTCTCGGTAAGGTACCCAATTATAAGCATGTTTTAGGCGATGTGGACCCTTCCGGATCTAATACAAACGCACTTCTTCATCACTCCAGTGATGAAGTGTGGTTCTCGAAGCCGGTGCTCATCGAGGGCCCAATTCTATTTGGTTATGTTGATGAGGAGGGTAGGTATAGATGGTGAAAAATGGGAGAGGGACAAGATTGTAAAACCACTCTCTAACCACGCCTTACCTAAAGGCAATTGCCTATTCAGGCACATCTCTATAACTCAGAATGCAACCTATTCTACTAGCGAATAAACTCTCTATGAGTTCTCTCTTATAACTCCCGGTGGAGAGGATGATATCATAGTGCAGTACTGATAATCTCACCAGCACATTAAACCCATTAATCTGCTTCATGTCGACATCGCCTCGAATTCCTCGACATCAGAACCAGATCGCTGAATGGTACATGGTGAAGAATTAACAGAGACGCATCCTCATGGATTTCCTCTTAAAAATACGACTCAACATCCGAGTCTTAATGAAAATCTTAGGAATATCGAAGCTCTAGGCCTGTCCAGAGCTCTCTGAGAAGCATACAACAACCTAAACATGCTTAAACAGACCACACCCTAAGCTCAGGATGGTCTAATATACCATGGATAAGCGCGCCATGACTTCAAGCACACTGTATCCCAAACGCATGCATAAGCCATAGCGCCAGTGCATGCATAGGCACGCATGCACCATAACACAAGTGCGCAAGTACGCCACAATCAAGTTGGCCTTGGCCTCCTTGGCCCATGGCGCCACGAAAACATGGCGCCACAACTTCTTGCCTTGGCCAAAGGCCAAGGCCGTGGCTCCTCAGCCCATGGCGCCATGAAAGCATGGCGCCACAACTTCTGGCCTTGGCCTTTGGCCAAGGCCGTGGTTCCTCAGCCCATGGCGCCATGAAACCATAGCGCCACAACTTCTGGCCTTGGCCAAAGGCCAGGCCGTGGCCTCCTTAGCCCATGGCGCCACAACTTCTGGCCTTGGCCAACGGCCAAGGCCACTCCTACACACCCACTATGCGTGTCTCTAAAGGCGCCACACTCATGTTGGCCACAGAGTCATAGCCACAAAGGCCTACTCAAGCTCAACACAACCATGCAACATCTGCATACCACTCGAGATATCAAAACATCACACGGGGGGATAACTTTAGGGGTATTGGTCTGGCGGTCTACGACAGTTAGGAAGAAACTGATGGAGATGATGGGCAGTTATACGAAGATGGCGCGTGTGGAGGGTAAACCCCCTCGGGACACGTGTCATACATCCAAGAAGCCTAACCACTCCAGAAGAACCGGCAGCGAAGCTTCGGACTGAACCGAAGAGGAACGGGACCAAACGCGACGAATGAAGACTCGGAAGAAAAGGGATTCGGACCGCACCGAGGGACCGAAACCCGTAAGCCATCTTCGGAGCACCACCGAAGGAACCGCCTTACTCGACAAGGACTGACACCACCACGATTGAGTCTCTTGTCTTATTAGTTGTAAACCACCCAAGCTCGGCCTATATAAGGCGAGCTTGGAGAACATTGTAAGGGTTGGATTCTTTTGGGTAAAACCTAAGCGGCAAGAGTGGGATTAGGTCGGTATCTCCACTGGCTCCTTAGGGTTATAATCCATGTAGTTACAAAACGGAAATAAAATACAAATCTCCACACATTTAGTCTTTGATTATTGTTATTTGTGTATCTTCGGTATTGTTCTTATGATCTTCGTACCTCGGAATCATGTTAATAACTGTATGTATGAGTAGATCTGATGGCTATGGTACCTTATGTACCTATGCAGATTTTCTACTCGTACAGTTTGGCGCTAGAAACAAGGATGATTAAAACAACTTAGGGTTTGCCTGTGATTTTTCGGGTTTTCAAATTTTTTACATATTTTCTTGTCTTTTCAAAAGATCTTCAAAGGCTTGTTTTTCAAAAAGAGCTCCAGTACCTTACACGTCTAACGATCCTTAACGGCTTTAGCATGTTCAAGGGCTTTTTTCTGAGCAAATCATCAGATAGAAAGGTCATCAACTCAGGGGTTCAAACCTTTGGTATGGCTGAATTGATTCCGAAAATGGTAGCAGATTTTCATCTTGTATGCTTTAAAATGGAGGCTAGTTATAAAAATGTGTTTATTTATTTTAGGGTTTTCAAAATACCTGCTATATCGGGAAACAAATTTGCGTCAAAGAAACCATTGCGAAATATGATTTTTGCTAAAAGACAAAATATGCAGTTAGGAATATAGCTAAAAAAGGCGACTACGACCTGCGTTAAAATTCGCTTGATAAAACCGTTGAAGTGTATAGATTTACATGGCCGACACAGTACACTGCAATAGCCGCCTTGGACCTCACAGGTTTTTTGTCTTCTGACAGGTCACAACCAGAATGGCTTCAAAATCTGACCAGGCTCCGAAGCAACGAGTAGGATCTTCGAAGCAAGGGACAGGATCCTCGAGACAGCATTACACCAGATTTTCGACAAGTAAAGGGTTATCCCCAAGGTGGCGGCTAGCACAGTTCAGCACAGAGAACCAGTAAACGAGGATGAAATATATGTAGAGGACTTAGGCCCAGAGGGAGAGGGATTCCCAGAGGCTGAAGAACCACCCCAACAACAGATACAAGAAGAAAATGGGGAAAACGACGAAGAGGAGGACGAAGCGGCCGACCCTGATAATGACATGCCCGAACACCAGCCTACCGAGGAAAATACGGCGAGAGCTGCACGATTTAGAAAGTTAATTCTGAAAAACAGAAAAATAAAAAAGCCAAAAAAGCAGCTAGCCGAGGCAAACAAAAAGGTGGCAGAAAAATCAGCATCCAACTACAGAGGAGGCAGCGAAGGACATTCTCGTCCAAACAACGTATCTCAGCCAAAGGAACACTCCGTATCCAAAATGCACATCAAGACCAAGGGCGCCAGCAAAGGTCAAGGAATCACAGTATCAAGCAAAAGGACCGAACCTGGAGTGTACATGAAGGAAAGCATACAGATACTCCGCGAAGGTAACCAAACGAAGAAGGACGCCGAAGCTAAGGCCCTACAACAAGTAATGTTGGATCAGATCAAGGCACTACGAGCAGAACTTTTTGACAACCGAATCCAATCAAGTGACAGGATCAAGCTCACGCAAGCCATGAACGATGTCAATCGCTCTCCTCTAAGCCCGGAAATCCTCTCATTGGCAATTCCAATAAAGTGCACGATGCCCACCTTCACATCAATTTTCGATGGGTCGGGAGACCCGACCGTGCATATTATAATGTATCTCCGAGTCTTTTTGGCTTACGCTAATAGAGATGAAGTGCTCTGTAAATATTTCCCCTCTAGCTTGAAAGGAGAAGCCATTGCTTGGTATGATAACCTCGCATCCAGCTCGATCTCATCTTTTGAGGAGCTGTCCAAAGTTTTTATACTGCACTTCCTATACAACAACTCCTCCAAGCAAGGGGTGGAGAAACTATTCTGCATTCGGGTACGACCAGGAGAGTCAACCAAGAGTCTGACGAGTAGATGGACCGAACAATGCGTAGAGGTGGGAAATGGAGCTACAGAAAAGGACAAAGTGCGAGCATTCCTCAACGCTCTGGATAAGGATCACCCTCTATATGACAGACTTTTCTCAAAGAACCTCGAGACGCTACAAGATCTCCGAAAATACCAGAAGGAGCGAATTACCTTGGAGGAAATCAAGGAGCAAGCAGCCTCGGGGAAGGAAACAATTTTAAAGCTGGTCCACTCAATAAACAACTTATCGCTTGAAGAACGAGGTCAAGCAATGAATGCTCAATTCGGGGACCCGTCGAAGCGAGGAAGACAAGAAGATAACGGTCGCTATGGGAACGAAGGTAAATTCGGAGATGGCAAGTACCACGACAATAGAAAGTATAATGATAACAGAGGAAAAAACCCTCGGGGAGAGTTTGAAGGAAGCAACAGCCAGCAAGGACAAGGAAACAGAAAATTCGGGACGGCTAAACCAGGATTTCCTGCCTTTCACGATAGGAAACTTCCAAAGCTTTGTGTACCCATCGAAGATGCTCTTCGGATCATCGAGCAGTCCGAATTTGCCAACGAGATAAGGTACCCCAGAAGCAGGGGAAATCAACCGAAACACACAAAAAATTCAAGAGATTATTGTCAGTTTCACAAGTTTTACGGACACACAACCGAGGACTGCGTTACAGCGCAGGACCAAATTTATTTCTTCATAGCCAGGGAGCAATTTAAGCATCTTCTGGAACTACCAAAGCCACCCCCAAACCAGCCACAGCCTAAAGAGGAGCCAAAGCATGAAGCTTATGTGATTACGATCGACAGAGATATACCAAGATTCGGAGCTTGCAATTCCATCGTTCACACAAAGGGCCTAGAAGGGATCCAAACAGGCCGAATTCATAAAAGGGATTTTGAGGGAGAGGAAATTCTCATCGTAATCACAAAGAATCATCTAGAAGAGTGGCAGAAGTAGCCCGTATTCTTTTCGGCAGCAGACATCCCCAACGAGGGAAGGGCGCACAATGATCCTTTGGTCATCACCCTTCGAATGGGAAAAATAGCTATGCCCAAAATATTGGTGGACCCTGGGAGTTCCATGGATATACTTTTCGGACAAACATATGACAATATGAAGGGAAAGAAAGCCGCTTTGGTACCCTCAGCGTACAACATATTCGGCTTTAATGGGAAACCATCAACACCTCGGGGAGAGATAATGATAACAATTCATGCTGGTAGCCAAAAGCAGCCAACCTTATTCTGCGTAGTGGACATAAACTCACCCTATAACGCCATTGTGGGAAGGCCATGGTTGCACATCATTATGGACGTAGCCTCAACCTTGCATCAAAGAATAAGGTTTCCAACTCCACGAGGGATTGCGGAGATTCCAGGTGACCCTACCGAGGCTCGCGCTTGCCATGAAATAGACATTCAGGACAGAGAAGGTAGCAAAGAGTGCTCGGGCCAAGCCAAGCATCCAAGGATAACGGACGAAAGCATAGAAAAATTCATAGCTGAGACAGAAGCTGGAATGACAAGTGTAAACCAAGACAACAGCGAAGAGGACCAACGTCCCGATAACAGAGAACAGTTCCTCGTAGCAGCAGGCTGCCTCCAGACTCCGAATGAACAACTAGGTGAGCCTAGCAAGGGCAAGAACATTCAGCAAGAACCTTTCTGGGCAAAACCATTCGTCATAGAGAGGCAACTTGGGAACGACACGTATAACTTGATCAACCTCGAAGGCCAGAGGTTAAAAAACCCAGTGGAGGGGAAGTATATGAAACACCTAGTCTAAGAAATCAACTTCTCATGTAAGCAGTACTCGAAGAAAGATTTAATAAATAAAAATAGCACCCATTGATGCAGCTCCTCTCGAATTCAAACTCCAGATCCTACCAGGACGGGTAAAAAATCCCACCTGGCTAGCATAATGGCAAAGGCTGTAACGCCAAAGGCAAAAAATGCCAAACAATAAAAAGGCTGTAACGCCAAAGGCAAAAAACGCCAAACAATAAAAAGGCTGTAACGCCAAAGGCAAAAA
>JAJJMA010224516.1:0-13571 GCA_023529015.1 Papaver nudicaule
CTCTCCCACCAAGAAGGGGAAAGATTCCTCTTTGTTACGGGTTCAGGTCTACTTATGAATGGGGTTTGTTCTAGATAGTCTCTTTTTTAAGTGTTTATATTTTCCTTATCTGAGTGATGTGCATACTCTTTTAAAGAGTATTGAGTATGCACGTTTATAACCAACTAGTAATCTAATGTTATTCTTTTTCAGTTGATTTAGTTGTAATCTGAAACAGGCAAGTATACATATGAGTTGTGATTCTGGGGCTTCACTTTGGTGAAGCCCTTCAACTTTTACTTCATCTATCCAGTTGAACATTATAAGCGGTGTCAAAGAATGTGAAAGGTTTAAGTTTAACACTTATTACACCCCACTTACAAATTACACCCCACTTATAAATTATACTCTAACCTAACCCTAATCTAATATTTTTTCTAATCTAATACTTTTTCCTAATCTAATTTAAATAATAAAAAAAAAACAACTGATAATCAAAAATTTGTGAATCAAAACCTTGTTTTCTCCTTCAAAATCTTCAAAACCCATCAAATTTTCTCAACTTTAATGGATTCAACCCATAATGATGAAGCAGTGGAGGAGGAAAGGTAAGAATCTAAACCCACGTCTCGATTTTTCATTACTTAGGTTAGATTCTATCGATATCAATCAAAAAAAGTGAACCAAAAAGATTTACGGCCACTTGAAACTCATCGTTCTCAGCCGTAGCAGTTACGGCTTGGATCTATAGAACAAGTAGCCATAACTCAATTTACGACTGCTACTTACTAGCCATAACCTAAGTTACGTCTACCCTTTACTAGTCGAAGGTCATGAAAGTTACGGCTAACTTACTTACTGGCCGTAAGTCTTGTTAATCTCACAAAAACTGTGTTGCAAAGTTACGAATCGTAAGTCAATTTTATGGGTCGTAACTTAACTTACGTCTTGAAACATTTTATCGTTGTTAGCCTTAAGTTGTAGATAAACTTACGGCTGGTTCTGTATGAACAACCAACCGTAGCTTTAATTACGTCTTTCTTTTTAGGCCGTAAGTCTAACTTACGGCCTGTGTTGCTGGCAAAGTGAAAAAGAAAACAAAAATTTCGATTTTTTTGTGTTCTTTGAAGGGAGGTGGAATTTTTTTTTTTTTTTTTGATTTTTCAAAATTATCCTAATCTTTATTAGTTTTATTAATTAACACTAATTGACACTTAATTAATCTCTAATTAAGTATGGAAAAATTTGGTATTAAAAAAATTACATAGGGGGATTGCCAAAATGATATGTGGAGACTAGAAGTTGAAGGGCTTCACGTTTCCTGAAGCTCCTGAATCACAACTCATACATATGGCAATGACTAAAATAAAACAAAATCCCCACAGAGTTTAGCATTGATCGTTCATACTTCACTGAACAAATCGATTGAAAGTATAAATCGATCAGAATGCCCCCAAAGTCGAAAACTCCCAAATCACTCCTTGATAGTTAAAGTGTACGAACAATGCTAACTCTGGCACAGGTACCCAAAGGTTTACTGAATGCTCCTCATATATACAAGTTTGGAGTCTATTAGCCAAAACATGAAAACATCGTGTTGATACGCAAGACACGGAAGGATGTAACTGAATCTCAAATGGAAAGCCTCCTTTTTGGTCATGTGCTTGTTGCAGGAAATACAAGCAGCTTCCAAAGCCTCAGAGCTACTGGAGACATTTTCCTTCTCCCAACTCACCAAGTAAACACAGAAGAGGAACTCATCAACTCTTTTTCTTTTCATCCCAACATCATAAATTCTAATCTAAGGGTCAGGTACACCATGATACTACCTTGGAAAAGGATGGAATCGTAGGGAATAGAGGGATTACATCGAAGTTGTTTCTCAGAGTTGGAATAAAACCAAGTGCTCCAATGATTAAATTTGTACAAAAGAATAAGACAATTTAGATTTAGTAAGAATAAAAGTGTTTTGCTAGTAGCCCTTAATAAGTTACATAAAATTAGAGTTACAAAGATGGAAATCAAGTGCGGTACAGAATCCTCGTAAGGAACTACTTCAGATTAAAAAATAAGATTGTTATAGGTTTATTTTTGATTTTGATTCATAAGAAACTTTTATTGACATTAAATAAGAAGATTAAGGTACATGAACTAATGAAGTTCGTATTATGTTGAAGAACGAAGAAAAGAGTAGTATTGTTGAATTCTTTGTAATAGAAGTTCAGTACATCCAGGCGAAGGTAGGAAATGAAGTTATATTCTAATGTATTTACTAGTCCGGTTTCCGTCTGGTGGTACTATTATTTTAACATGATGAAATATTGTAGTTATAATCTTAAAAAGAATTTCAGGACAAAAGATTGCGAACTTTGTAGATATGAAAACTTGCTCAACAGTAAACTAAAATTTTGTGATGTAACGACTATTTACAAAAGATTACGATTGGTATATAACTGTCAATGAGGCATTATGAGTCACCGTGGCAAGGCCGTGATAGATCGTTTGATGTTGTATAATTTTGTATGTCATTTTATTTATAAGAAATTTTTCAATCCGGATTTTCCAAGATTATAGTGATCTAAGAGAAACAATAACCATGTTAAACAAGATAATAACCAAAAATGTTTGCCAACAAAGGCATTTTCAGTAATTCCAATATCAAATCTCAGTAAGTTTGTTTAAAATTCAAGACTACACATGGCTAAATCAAAGACTTACATGTGTTTCTTCCCCAGTCAACTGAATCTGACTTGTCAAATTTTCAATTTGATCCATTTTGGTTCAACTGTCAATTCGTACATTTGTAATCAACTCGCACTTCAAATTGTTGATTCATCGTCAGAGATGGCTTGGAAACAATAGTTTATTCTCTAATGGATCTTTCCGTTCTAAAACTCCATCCGAGAGTTGGAATTGGTCAGGGAGACGGAGAAATAGTACTTCAAGATCCATCACGTGTCCAAGGCCTTTTGTTCTTCTTGACATTTGTTATTTTGGCACAAATATTTTTGGTTCTGAAAAAGAAACAATTCGAGAAGGTTCAATTGTCTGAAATGAAGGATTTTTTTGGTTAGACGCATGGAATTAGCTAAGCATTTTATTCGAACAAATGTGGAAGCAGAATAGATGGTTTTGCGCCTACTACCAGTCCTTCCCCCCGAATTGAGACCGATCATTCAAATAGATTGGGGGAAACCGATGAGTTCGGATATTAATGAACTCTATAAAAGAGTTATCTATCGGAACAATACTCTTACCGACCTATTAACAATAAATAGATCTACGCCAGGGGAATCAGTAATGTGTCATAAAAAATTAGTGCAAAAGGCCGTGGATATACTTCTTGATAATCGGACGCATAAATTTGGACTTACATCACACGTATATAGAACTTTCAGCGCTCACATATGACGTAGCGTGCATTACCATCACAATAGTGTTGTCTGCTGCTGCAATTCATGCCCTATAGTTCCTCTCATTATATATATTTTAATTTTTATTTTTTTGATCGGTAAAGAATTTGGTGTTAAATTCACATTACCAACTGGTGATGTCAATTTTATGAAATTAGCCATGAATTTTGTTACCAAGATACTACTTAGAAGGTTATTACTTATTATGTTGTGTATTGTAGAAATGCAAACTTGTATAAATTCTAGAGCTGACATCAACAAAAGGAGTAAGTCTACAATTGTTTCCACTTCCATCCAACTTTCATAAAAAGATGCGCTGTTTTTGGCACTTCACTTTTTTTGTTGGCACTTCAAAACAATAAAACCATCCAAAGGGTAGTTATAAGGGATGTCTAAATAGGTATGAAAAGTCTAAGTTATCCTTACATATTAAAATACCCTTAAATCTTAACTAATAACCCTAGTTTTATAACCCTAATCCTAAAACAAAAACTAAAACTAATTAACCTTATCCTCTACCCATATATCCCTCTCCTTCTCCTTCTCCTTCTCCTAAAACAAAAACCAGTTTTACACCCGTGAGATTGAGGCGTCCACTGATTTGGCCTCTAATCAGTCTAAAGACCCCAATATGCGTCTCATGTACTAATTCTGAACAAACCCCATGTTTTCAATCATGTTTTCATTGTTTTTTTAGGTTAGAATCATCGATTTGGGGCTGTTTTTTTTCCCATCAGTTAGTTTTACGTTTTGGATTTCATACTGAATTGAGGCGTAAACACATTTTTACGGCTTGTGATTCTTCATAAAATAAGGCGTAAAATTGTTTACGCCTTGCAACCAAGCCGTAAAAGATGCCCTAGTTTTGCCCTAGAATGTTTTACGCCTACCAAACCAAGGCGTAAACATTTTGGAATGTGCTCATAAAAATGTGAACCGTAAATCAAAACCAAGTCGTAAAAGAATGTTTTACGCCCCAATTCATTTTTTTACGCCCCAATTCATTTTTTACGCCCCAATTTTTTGTTTTTACGCTACAATTTTTTGTTTTACGCTCGGATTTAATTTTTTATGCCCCAATTCATTTTTTACACCCCAAATTCATTTTTTTCGCTCCAATTCAGTTTTTTCCGCCCCATTTTTTTACTCCCCAATTCAGTTTTCACGCCCCAATTCATTTTTTACGCCCCCAATTTTTTGTTTTACGGCTTGGTTTTGATGTTGTTATGAGTATGGGTAGATTGTGGAATTTGACAAAAATATATTTATGTTTGTGTTATATGCATATGAAAAATGTAAAACCTTGATTTGGTTGTGAATTCATATTGTTGGAGATATTTGTATTCAGGCTTCTTTTTGGTGTTTCCATCATGCTTTCCATATTGGGTTTGTGTTGGATTTTGTGTTTCCGTGTGCTTTGTTGATGTTACAATTCGATCAGTCAATCATGTTAGTTTTAGGAGCCGGGCGTTTGCACTGCTAGTTCTTGAATCATTGTTTGCAAACGCCAAAAAAACCTGGTTATTTTGGAGGCTGCGGTGTTTAAATGGAGACTATTGTCCTCACAAAGTCGTCATAATTTTTACCTTTTCTTTGTGACGATTTGGTGACAGTCGTCATAGTTTTTTACTTTTTATCGTGACGACTTTCCGAAGACCGCAGTCCCATTTAATCACCACAACAAAAACAAATCTGGCCAAAAATGGCGTGCAAGCTAGCTTGTACAAAAAAAAAAAAAGTTTGTGTATTTGCTACGTGGGTCCCACAAGTAGGCACAGAGTCATAGACTCTTTTGTGATGTGGGTCCATGCCCCACCACCACAAAACCGAAGAAAAATCTGATCTTGTTTGACAAGACCAAGATACTGTAAAGAGAAGAGAAGACAACCCTCTTTGTTTCTTTCCTTTGAGGGTGAAACCCTAAGTACTCAAATCGATCTTGTTTCTTCCATCAATTTTCAATCTTTTTCCAATCACGTCTCACCCTTTTGACTCCTTCCCACGTCTTCCCCTTTCGATTGGGGCTAGGTTTGATTGTTGAGAGAAGATTGGGAATAAAGGTCTCACCTTTATATTGAAGAAGAAAATTGGTTAGTTTGTTTGTATTCTCTTTCTCTCAGGAGAAGGGAGGAGGTATTTTGAAGAAGATTCTAGGCATTTAGTCTTCTTAGATGGGGCATTATGAGAACTGGGCACAGCCAAATTGTTTACTGCCCAATGAAGCGGCATTCATCCTCTTAAAGAGCTTAGAAATGCCGTTGCTGGTTATGTTCAGCGCCTCATTATGAAATGCTTCACTTGTCAGGTACTCAGATTATAGACATTGTGAGACTCCATGTGGGACTTCTTTTGTTTGTCAAAAATAACTGCATTTGCAAGTCTGTCTGTTGTATATTACTATGATTAGGTTTCTACCGTATGTATTGCCAAGTTTGCAAATGATTCGTGTCAATTAAGTCTTGATTCAGTAGTGTACTGTGCTCAATGCTGTTTCTGTGTACGTTATGCTTTGAACTGTTATAAGAGTAATATACGTGTGTTGTTTGAGTGGGTGCTTTATGTTTAAAACCATGGGATTTTGATTAAGCTAGTTCTGTTGTATTTTTGGAATGAGGAGGTGCAGATTCCACCTTTGTAGCTGTAGTAACATGAATGCTTACTCATAATTGTTTTTATTTTCTTTCGGCTCTCTATGGCAGATGAGGCCCTACTTTCTATGGCAGAAGACCGTGAATGGGGCGATTGTATGACAAAAGAAGGCCTTGTTCCTCCTGTTACTAGGAAGTATGAAGTCATTGCTAAGCATGTTGTTGTAGCAGATGAATAGGAAGCATGAAGGAAGATGCTTGTTACCTTTCCTGATGATTATTCTGAGTTGCCCAAGTTACAAAAATATGGCATTGATTCCCAAAGTGAAGGAGTACAAGCCAAGCAAACATGTTGGAGATGAAATCCTAGAACTAGAGGTTTACGATATAGATCCTTATACTCATAACCTTCTTCTTGACTCTATGTCTGAAGAATTGAACTGGTCACTACAAGAGAAGCATTTGATTGTTGAATACGCAAGTTAGGTGCTTTACTGGTGTTGGAAACACCTCAATGGTTTAATGGAGGCCTGTGGCAAGAAAAGCGGCAACATACGCTCCATGAGAATATGTCATGGATTTTAAAGGCCATCACCTACAGAAAGGTATAGCTCCAGTCTGTCATCCTGCATGAACTGTGTTGATTTTTTTTCTTTTCCATTGAAGTGGATGTTTGCTTCTCACTTTGCTCACTACTCATTTTCTTTCTTTCTTCTCTTGTTTGGTGATATATCTTTTAGAACGGGAGAGATGGATGAAAGCTGAAGAGAGAACTCCTGACTTAATTGCTTGCATTCAACCTAATCATCATTCTGAAGAGCTTAGAAATGCCGTATCTGATTACATTCACCGCCTCATTATGAAATGCTTCACTTGTCAGGTACTAATTGCTTGATAGAAATATAATATAGAGATTGCTGAAATCATATATTGCTTGCCTGTTCCCATGTTTGCCTAGTAGTTATGGTCGCACTTACGGCACACACAAACATTCATGACCAGATTTCTGTAGATGGTGGAGGTAATAGTCCCGAATTGACCACTCCCTAAGCATGAAAACACAATATAAGCATGAGGGCCACTCCACTCATTGCCAAATTGGTTTTGAGTTGGATGCCCTAAATGCTAGTAGTATAACGTGTATGAGATAGTCTTGCATTGGTGTATAGAGTACACTGTTTGTGCCTTTATCTATAGTGGACTTTAGGTAAATGATGCTACAGATAAATTTGGTAATATTGTAAGTTTCATAGTGAAACAAGTGTCATATCCTTCATGTACCAATGAACTTATCTCTCATAGATTCAGTAAACCTTCGGACATTGACTTTCATGTAAATGAGATTGGTGAGGGAGGAGGATGGGCATTCAGGATGAGCCTGAGTTTAGTCCCAAACCAGTTAGGGTAGTTTAGAAGGGAAAAACGAGGGCTTCCCAAGCACTCCCATATTGGTACTGCTCCAGCCCTTTCCTAAGGGAATGGATGCTTTTCAACCAAACAAAGATTTACGAGGACTTCCCAAGCGATCACCCGTCTTGGTACTGCTCTCACCCTCTATTGGTCTACCGCTGGCTCGCCAAGCCTACCGTGGACCTTTTAGTATATGTAAAAGGAATCAGTAACACGAAGAGAAGAGAGAGGTGATAGAATCTGGCAATAGAATCGGTCTTAACTCAGTTTTTCTGAGGGGTGATTTGGATGTAAAAAATCTGAAATTCAGCTACTGTTAATGATTTTCATCTAATTTCTTCATGGGCAGAGAAAACTCGAGGTTTTCTCAATGATTTTTGATTGTGTTTTTTTTTTTTTTTAATTTTTTTTTAAAGGTTTTTTCTTTTTCGTATGTGGTCTCATTTTGCCTAATCCAGTTTTTGTCTTTGAAATTGAAATACCTTAGCGAGTAGACATTTTTGTGAGTGGGTTGATGGGAGTGGACATTTTTGTGACTGAATGGGTTCTTGTAGTGTTTCACAATGCCTTAGCGAGTGTATATCTGCTACTGGGATGATGCATGTTGTTTTTGTGGGGCCAGCTCATGTTTTCCTTTTAGTTTAATTGTTTATTTACATTCTGTAAAATTTTATGGTTGCATACTCACCTTCTTCAATTAGGTCAACTTTCACAATTTTTGCATTCTCTTCCTTGATACATATCCAGTATCCAAATGTGAAGTTTGAGTAGTGCATGTTCTGTTGTTGAATGATTAGGCTGTATCTCCAGATTTTTTTATCCTAATAATTAGAAGCGTTATTCAATTTCTTTGATATCTCTGCAGCCCCTATCTAGGTTTGATGCTGATTCCTGTTGCGTTATCAAATGAATTTTGGGTGTTGTTAACTTGTGACCCATGCATACTCAAATAAGCTGTAATGCTCCTTGCAGTATGCATGGGGTTATAAGTTAACAAGACCCAATTTTGATACGAGTCTCAGTCTCAAGAAGTACATGTCTTATTTGAAAGAATGCTTTCGTTGGGGGAAAGCTAAGCATGTCATGTAAAAATGTCTGGTTCTCGAACAGTAGAGTTTTCAATTGATATACCGGAGTTGTCAGAAGCTTGATACACTCTCTATACCCAACCGTGCCTAGTATACTTTTACATGGTGGTCTGCTGATCTTGCATATCTTAGTGGTTATGATCACGTGTTCATGTTAATCAGCGGCACTATTTTTTTGATGCTTACTGCTCTTTCAAATTATCTTAGTTTTAAGTTATCTCATAAGCAGCTTAAGTCAATCTAAATGAGACAAGTGCCCGGGACATAGACAATTAATTCTCATTTCCTGCGTAGCAGTTCATTATCCTGTGTCGCTGAAAGGGTTACTTAGGTCAATCTGAATCGAATTTAGAAGACACTACGCTGTGTTTTAATCGTCAGTTATCATCACTAAGATTCATCTCATGTTAAACTTTCCATCCCCTTCATCCTGTGTTTGAATATTTTTGCCTATACAAAATGTTATCAACCACTAGATAAATCTGAGTTTGTTTTACTGCTGTAGCTTGGACACTTGAATCTGAATTTGAGTCATGGGCTAGCCTGTGTGTTTCGGTATCATGTAACAGCCCAATAACCCAATGATGTAATGATGTTTGCAGGCAGCAATGGAAGACACACTTGTTCGCATTGTAACTCCCAAACTCTCTATCAACGTATTGTACATGCTGACAAGGAGCAAGGGAGGCCATACATGATCACTTTCGTTGGTGAAATTGGAGTTGGAAAGTCTACCTATCTTGCCAAGGTTCTGCAAACTTATATACATAGTTAATTGAATTTAGAAAACTCGTACATGAGACAGTCTTGTCATGACTTTCCAGGTAATAACTGGCTACGGGCAGCCGTAATAATCCTCGCTTGTCATATTGCAGATAGCATACTGGCTTCAGCAGCATAACATCAGTGTTGTGATGGCTGCTTGCGATACATTCTGGTCAGCTGCAGTTGAACTGCTTCAGACTCATGCTCGAGGCTCCAGGTATGGAAAGAAACTGTTTGTCTTTTGGTTAGGAGCATATATTAATTTTATGCGTGTAACACACTTTGGGTCTTTGTTGCTCAATAGGCGGCTCTCTTCCACATCATCAAATCTCTTTTATGAACAAGCCTTTGATAATTGTGTGCAACAAGGCTGATTTGCCTCGGTTGGATGGTCTCTCAGAGGAAGACATGAATTTGGTCAAGGAGATGGAAGCAGAAGCTGTAAAGTGCAGGAGGCGAACCAAGTGATGATGATAATGTTCTATTGACTACGAATAATGTTCTAGTGATATCTGTGAAGAATGCAGCCCGTGAAAGACTATGAAATCAAAGGGTGAAACTGAAAATGAAGTCAAAGACGATCAATGATTGCCTGTATCGGTTTCACATAGCAGTTTCAAAGACAAGAGATCGGAAATATAAAGGCCAGCTTTTATATCTCAGCAAGTTCTGGAGGCGAAAGCTAAGGCAACTGCCGAGAAGGAAAAAGAAGAAGCTTTAAAAGAGATTTGTAGGAAGAGAATGGTGGGGAAGGTATTTACTCTGCTAGCTTGAAGAAACACTATATCTTAGCACACGACGAGTGGAAAGAAGATAACGTGCCTGAGATTCTTGATGGCCACAATGTGTATGATTTGGTTGATCCTGATATCTTAGAAAGGGTTGAAGAGTTGGAAAGGGAAGGACTTCTTCTAGAATAGGAAGGAGATGAGGAGGATGTTGAGATGGATGGTCGACTCCTGAAGAGAAAGAAGCTTTAGCTGCCATCGGGAAGAAAAAAAGTTTGCTCATATAACAACATAAGAGCACAGCAGAGAGTAGGCCTTGTGTACCAAGGAAGCACAACAAGGACAAGAAGTTCACATCACAGAGAATGGGGAGGCAGCTATCTGCATTGCGTATCGATCCTTCTAAATTTTTTAACCGTGCCGGTAGTAAATCGATTGGGAGGGGGAGAAAGAGGGAGAGGTCTAGGGGAGAAAGTGAAGTTAATGCTATGTAGATGGATGATGATCGAGCCAACCAAAAGTCCCAAGGTCACGGTCAAGCTCACAACCACCTGGTGAAATTGTTGCTGGAGTAGGTTACAGTCTTACAGAGATGCGCGCCAGAGAAGTAAGGTTTTTTTGAAACTTGGTCATGGATCAAACAAGAAGAGGAGGAACAAGGATGCTAAGAGGGGAGAAGCAGATAGGACAATTCCAACTCTCAGACCAAAAAGCATCTATTCTCTGGGAAGCGTGGAGTTGGAAAGACTGGTCGATTCTTCAATTTCTTTATGCTGATGATCTCTCGCTAAGGTTAAGAAAGAGATTTCTGAGATTTACGATCCTAAGAAGACGAATTATTATAATTTTGATGATATTTTCGTCAATTGAGGAATGAGTTTTCTGTTTTACACACTACGTTATGAAGTGCAGTACTATCTTCATGTCTAGCTTTTTTAAGTCAAGAACTATACATTGTACCAATAATAAGCTGAAGATCAAATCAAAACTTGTAAAACAGCCGTTAACCAAAGAATCACAATACACTAATTTGGAAAACCTCCTTGATCCCAACATCATGCAAAGGCAGAAGACTAAAGGTGATGGGCATACAACCAGCCGAAAACTACTACTACATGATACATATTCTTCATACATACATACGAAGCAACCTAACACATTCAAAGCTAATGATTTTACTAGTCTACTTTTACTAGTCTTCAAATGATTACTTTTGTCTTACATTTGCATAATAATAAAGAATATCACTTAGTTCTACTCCTCCCATACCATTCCCCTGGTTAGGTATTGCTCTTTGGCTTTCCATTTTGTGAACAAGTCTTGACCAAGCTTGGGGAGAATCAAGTAGCATACATCTTTTTGTTTTCCATTTTGTGAAGAAGTTTGGATCAAGCTTGAGAGAATCAAGTAGCATACATTCTTTATGTTTTCCATTATATATTTGTGAAGGTCTTGATCAAGGTTGGGAGAATCAAGTAGTATACATTCTTTTGTAATGGAGGAACCAGAAGGAGATGAAAATTTGAAACTGATGATGAGAAGGCGGAGGAGGTATAGACGACGAAGTCAAGTTCCTATAATCTACTCGACAAATGATCATATCCTGCACTACGCTAAACCTGGCTATGAAGATGATGAAGTTCCTAACACTCCTTCATCTTCATCTTCTTCTTCTTCTTCTTCTTCTTCTTCTTTCAAAACCTGTCCAACTTCTCCCATAATCTCAGTGGAGCATCAGACAACAGCACCGGTAATTCTTAATAATTTATTTAATCAATTTACTTAATTAACTATAGTGACAATTAGACACCCTTAATTAGGATTTTTAGGATTAAGGCTCACTTTGACTAGATCTGTTCGATTTGGGCTTATTTTTAGTAACTGGGCTGCCTTTGAAACTGGCCCATGTACCATACGGTCGGATTCCTAAATCCGACAATGACTGTTTTGATTTTCTCGGTTTTTCTAAACCTTTGTAAAACCCTAAGTAGTAACAGAGAAAGAAAGTGGAGAGAATGGCGATTTTGTATAGTAGATTCCAGAGAGCTGTAATCCCACAAGAAATTTAAAAAATAGAGAATCACTTAATTGTGTTATTATCAAATGTGCTTGAATTAGGGTTCCATTTTGGGGGAATTTGGGGGTTTTCATGAAATTGAGTTAAGTAATTTTAGTTTGTGTCAATTTATTTTTGTTTTAGTTTCATCTGCTTACTTACTTTACTTATGATGATTTCAAATCTATCGATAATTCATTAGTATATACTTGTAAGAGTTTGTGAAGTGCTTCAATGGGAATTCTTATTCACCTAACAAACTACATTGAATTTTCAGCGTGTGAAGGTCTATCATTTAATTGATGATGGCAAATGGGATGATGGCGAAGACAAACCCGTAAGGGATTTTTGGGAGCAATACAGTAAGTCTTATAGAGAAAGTCTTATCATGAATCTGTAACGAAACCACAAAAATTGAATTCATTCCTAATTAGTGATTGTTTGAATCTACATTCTTATTCCAGATTCTACAATTGCAAGTCTGAATTCCATTCTTCATACAATAAATGATACTAGCAACAATGAAGCTTCCAGCATGCCAGCTATGGCTACGACACCATCAGCTCCTGAACTGCCACAGGTAAGTATTACCGGGAAAAAAACACTGTAAAGCTATTTTCCAGTCATGCAAAGTGAGGTTTTGCCTTTGGTTTTAGCTTTCAGTAACTTAAAAATAATTGTCGTTATTTCTTTCAGGTGTGTAGCAAGATACTTTGGGTTGAGGTGGTAAATGCCACCAACCTAATCCCAGGTCAAGCGGCCGTTGTACAACTTTACTTTAATGGACAATTCTTCTTCACTCGCGAAGAATTGGGTCAAGACCCTTTCTGGAATCAGAAGTTTTGTTTTAAGATCAATTCAACCGACAACCTTCCTGATCTTAAGTTGCATGCTGCCGTTTATAGTAGTGGCTTGTTATTGGGTGAGAAGACTCTCGATTGGCTGGTTTTCCACCAAGTTGGTTCCTATAATCACAATTTGGAGAAAGAAGGAAGCATGGAGAGTAGAGGGATTACATTGGAGTTTTTTCTTACAGATGGTATAGAACCAAGTGCACCAATGATTGAAGACTTGCAAATTATAGACTCTGCAGAAGTAGGAGCAAATGATGCTTTGCCGGTAAGTGTTACCGACAAGAAAAAGAAGAAAAACAAGAATGCTTTACGCTTGGTGGCTAAGGGCTTGGGTAAAGCCAAGGCTAGGGCCTTGGGCTAAACTCAGGTCTAAGGCTAATGAAGGTTTAAGAATAAGATAATAAAGTAGCAATTTGTGGAGAAGAATAAGATAATAAAGTCATGGGTTTAAGAAGATAATAAATAAAGCCTTCGGTAAAGCCAATTACCTCAAATTGAAGAATAAGATTGCTATGGGTTTGTTAAGATTAAGCTTTTACAGGTGAAGATAATAAAGTGTGGAAAACATTGTGGTAGACATATCCTTTAACCAACTAGGTGCTCTATACCCTTTGTTTTCTTGAGGTAAACCTTCATCTTGGTATTATTATGAGAGTCGTATTTTGGGTGCTCATCATGGCCTGATTTCAA